>JAFIRS010002656.1:0-194608 GCA_018342105.1 Gonioctena quinquepunctata | reverse complement strand
TGGCAAACTTGATGCGACGAAATTTTTGAATAATTTTTTCAACGGTCCATTTACCTAAATTTTTTATTTCAAAATTCCACAAAAACATCTCTTATTGAGTACTATTGACAGATTATTTTTTCATGTGATTCCCTATAGGTGGCTCATATAAACTTCTAATACTTGAGGATTTATAATGCATTTCATTCTGTATTTCAAGGATAAAATGAATAGGCAGTGGGAGGTTGCCTCACGGTGTTTTGCGATAACAAAAAAAAAACAAATCAAATAAAGCTATCACTTCCTGCGATTTGCTTTTGAGGAAGATCTGTGATTTGATTATGATGGAATAATTGAAATTTACGCATAATACTTTCCGTTCGACGAATTTAAGCTATATCCTGGGAAAAGTACGTCAAAAAACCAGGTTCAATGCTGTTTCATATTTTGAAGGGTTGTGAGGGTCAATGTTCTGAAGTAATATGTGTTGATGTTGAAAAAAGTTTTGTGGTTGATTTGAATGTAATAGAAAATTAAAAAAAGACATTTTTGCGTGAATTGAAGAATTAAGATTACATTTTTACATAGACAAAAAATTTATGTTTGCTCTATTACAAAAAAAAAGAAAAGGTTTTCTGATCTCGATCAGCCATTATTTTTATTGAAAATAAAATCAGAATTCAGCACATGAACTTAGAAGAGTTCTATATCCAAAATGACTTAATTGTAACGATATTTATAGGAAGTGTATAAGAATTATTTTGACCAATCGTCAAATACTTCTTTATAAAGTTTTCTGTATGATGAAATAATATTACAAACTCCAGAGATTAAATATACACATATAAATGGGCGCTTCACTTAGGTCAGAGGCAAAATCACAGCTCTTGATATTATCACCAAATCAGAAACATCCAAAATACATCCCAAGACCATGTAAAATGTTAGTATTCAACTATATCATATTTTTTTTGTCAACACAAAAATATATTCAAATGCAGAGCCAAAAATCAAAGCGATATATATATATATATATATATATATATATATATATATATATATATATATATATATATATATATATATATATATATATATATATATATATATATATAATATATATATATATATATATTATATAGTTGAAAAAAACTGAGTTGAGGAAACATAAAAAACCAATTTTATGTTTTCTTTGAGGTTGCAGTCCTATTGACTGAAACCTCAAAGGAAACATAAACTCAGTTTATATAGGTGAATTTGGAAATTTTCAGTAACTGAAGTTTATCCTTGGGGTTGCAGTCATATAATATATTGGCCTGATAAAGTAAAACTCTTGTTTAACTTGTCGCTTTCTTTTTTTTTTTTAAGATGAAAACATTGTTATAAATAAAAATTATAAAATCGACTTACTAATGTGAGGTTTGTATCGAAAAATAGCTGATGAATGTCCTTAAGCATCATAGGGAAAAACAAACGGAAAGAGTTGTTTTTTTTTGGCATTGGAATGTTGGATACATTAAAAAACATTGGCGAGAATATAGAAACAACACACGCACAATATTGATTGTAAAAAACTGTACTACTTGAAACACGAGTTCGTTCATGTGCTGAGGTTATACATAATTTACTTAGTTTGAACAATTTTCTCTCGTTGAACAGTCACACATGGTTCAGTGTGATCACAGAACTGAAGGGAGGTCGGAAACTAGAAGTTGTCGATATCAACTTCATCTATTCAATCAGTTGTCATGTCAGTTTCTTGTGTGTACTAATCCATGCGTTTTGTTCACAGAACGACAACTTAAATATCTATGACAGGTGATTCGATGATGAATTTGACACGGAAGTACTGTTTGGTTCTAGTTTAAGGATATAATCGTAGATAATACTTAAACTTTTTATATCGGACCTCTCATTCATGCTGTTATGTTCCTTATTGATGTAAACCATTTATACGAGATTTCTTTTCAGATAGTTGTTTCTCACTGCTGAAACCGTTGAGTTATTACAATTTATGAAATGATTTTCGTTAATAATGTGTTCAACAAGGGCACAGCTGTTTTTTTTTTGCAGTCACCCTTATGTGTTGTAATGCGTCCTGAAAGGTTTCGGCCAGTCTGGCCAATGTAGACCTTCTCACAATTCAAACATGGTAATTTGTAAATTACATTATATATATATATATATATATATATATATATATATATAAATATATATATATACACACTTATACATAAGTGATATCGGAATATTTGAGAAACCCTCTTTCACCCCAATGAACCTTTGTCAGAGAAAGCAATGAACGCAGATGAGACTGAACACATATATCTTTATTCAAATTGATAATATTACATGTGATTTTAGCACTCACCTGTCCCACTGATTTCACCGAGATGACAACGCTCCATTTTCTCAGTTTTACCACGTTTCCATTCAACTGATTTCCTCTATTCAACAGAGTGTGTCTTTTCTTGAATGATTGATCTGCTCCAATCGGATCTCCTCCAGGATTGATTGACCTGTTGAATTAATACGCAGTATACTCCTTACAAAATATGTGAAATTTATAATTCCATCAGAACTTATTCAAAAAATTAATATGGTACTGCCGTGGAGTCGAATCGACTGCTCTACCTAAATAACTCATTCGCTAGGGCACCGATGACTGGTCAGGTTGACGAGAGTCTTATCGATATCTGAAGCCAAACATCGTCGGGCGTGGTTAGTACTTAAATGGGTGACCACCGGTTAAGGAAGTTCTACGTTAAATGTCCTTACAACTGTAGCGTAATAGCATATTCGCAGCTGCAGGCGTTTTATCAAGCACGAGATAGGACGATAGATATGCCGTCCCTCGGTGGGGACGTCAAGATGTCTGTCCGGAGTTCATAGAGCTTGTTAAAGAACCCTACTTCTGAAACAACAGAGGATTCGGCAAAATTTTCGGTTGGGGGGAGCGTGCTCACCGGCGTCGGTGTTTAGCCCTTGGTAGCAAAAATAGGCCGACGTTAAATAAAGCAGGAAAAAAACTCATTTGCTGTGAACTGACCTATGATTAGCGATGAATTATGATAATGAAATTGTATGAAGGAATATTCCACGTTCTCGTGAGACAATATTTCTACATGACATCTATATTCAAATGGTCAAGAATATTCCTACATACCTCAATATCACACCATAATTCACTGCTTTGGAATCACTGTCTCAGAAGAAAAGGAGATGCTCTAATCCATAAGTTATTTCGATATGAACAAATTTAATTCCTTCACGCAATGGCTGTCGACTCCAAAAACACAAGGTGTCCTGATCAAAGATGCAGAGACAAAGGGCGAGCGTCGCTTGTCGCTTCCTCAAATCCCAAATAGCTAACCCCACCTACGTATTGCCAATGCTTTGCGTTCGTCTTCTCTCTAACTCTAATGACTGTTTGCCGTTAAATGGCGTTAAGATTTGCAATAGTGATTCTTAGATTGGAATTGATAAGTTATCCTGTGTCTCTGAGCATATCAATAAAAAATGTAACAGATTAATACCTGATTCACCCTAAATAAAATCACTCATGAATGTTCTAGGGCGTCAGGTTCCATTGTAAGAAAAACTTGTGAATTCCCGAATATGAAAACACTGCACCTGGTATTTAATTCTCATGCCCAATCCAAAACAGAGTATGCACCTGACATCTGGTGTCCATATTATAATGTTCATATGAATAGCCTTGAACGAATCCATTGATATTTATGAAATATTTTTTTCAATCTCGAAGCGCCCAGAACAAATAAACAGAAAAACTCACCCTTTATTCAGAATTTGTAACAATTACAATAATATCGATGACAGGTGTGACATCTTTTCTTGCAGCATTGTTTCACTAAACAAAATAAGATTTTATTATTATAAACTTTTTTTCTTTTTTTTATCATGTCAGATACCTCACCCTTTCTGTTTATACTGATCTTGAACTTGTTTGTAACTGTAAATTTTCCATCCTGTAAATGGATTTCTTTTGGGTGGTGTACAATTCAAAAAATCATGATCTACTTCAATGTCCTCTATTTGAATAAGTTAAGCAAGGTTTAACTTTTCGCTATCAACATCACTACATTAGAGAAAACCTTGGCTTTCGCCTTATTCATTTCATATATAAAAAAATCGGATAGCATGACCAGTCGAGAAGATAGATTCGTCTATTTGATTATTCTGAAATTATCTACAATCAACCTGGCATATCATGGGACATATTCTCCATTGGAAAACACAAACAGAATTTTCATTTTTGTACAGAAAGTTGTTGGTTTCAAATCTCCCCAAATCTTGTAAATATTTCTATAAATTTAGATTTGGTACAAAAAGAATGATAGTATTGCCGAAATGTTTGATTTTGTTCAACCACTCATTTCATTCGATATATCCTTTTTATCCATGAAGAAACTGTAATGTTTTTATTGAACAACAAGTTTGTCTCTTCATCTTATTTTTTGCCAAATCGTGAAAGCGCCCCAAAATTTTTTTGGTATTCATTTGTACATGAACGTTTTGAATTAATGTCTGTATTTTGACTTTGGTGCTGGTGCTCATTTGTTTTTATAATTTTTATATTCCATTATAAAACGCGAATGCTTTGGATTCCGCAAAAGATTTTGGATCACGATGTTCTTGTTGTTGATGATTTCCTGTCAATTGTTATTCAATTTATTTTTACCCTAGAGAACTATTCGAAATCACTTATCGAATTTCATCGAGGATAAAGTGAGTCGATTCAAATAATTGTCTTGATTATTGTTATGATCATGATAATTACGGCATCAACATTATCGAAAAGCGATTCTATAACGACTTAATGAGATTTCAACGGTCATTTCCCGAAATCATTTGAACGAAGATGTATGAGATACGGAAGGGTAGACCTTTTTACGTTTGCCTAATAATGTTGAAACATACTTGCTGCTTGCCAGTTGGGAATGAGGTTAAATTTGGGTTTATTTCGAAACTTTTGGTGTTGATACTTATCCACATATTCTCGCAGATTTTGGTTATCATGCATATAGTGATGGCGATCAAAAGTAAGTGACAACCGTCCTCTATCCATATATTCTCGCAGATCTTGGTTATCAGGCATATAATGATGGCTATCAATAGTAAGTGACAACTGTCCTTTCTTACATTTTCATTCTTCAATCATTAGTAGTCAATCAGATGTTTCCATTTTGAAATACTGCTCAATATACCACTTTTCAATCCTTAAATTTAATATGGTTCTTCAAAGGTGATGAACTACCAAAATCCTTCGTATTACCCGAGTACAAAACCAATCTCGATTAATTCTCAAGTCTAACTTATATTGACGGACTTCTAAGGTTAACTTATATTCTAACCAGAAATTTAATGCTGTCGGATTCTCATGGAACTTGAATACTTCATCCACTTTCTATCTGAAAAACCACTTTCTACAAGTGGAGTTCCGTTATATTCGCTCCAACATCAGGCGTTCCACAAGGTTTTGTTTTGAGACCACTTCTTTTAATCTATTCATGGATGATATTATTGAGATTCTCGGAGTTGATTGTTCATTATATGCTGATAATTTGACACAATACAATCAACTGCAGGAATGATTGTGCCATTTCACTGAATGCCTCATATAGAGTGAATACTTGGTGCGAAAAAAACGCCTATTGTTGAATGCAGATAAGTTCTCAATTGTTACATTTACACGAAAACAGAATAGCATCACTTATAATCACTCAATTGGCAATGATTTGCTTCTTCAATCCAATTCTCTACGTGACCTCGGTATCACCTTCGATCATAAATTATATTTTCCAACCCATATAGGATAAATCCAGGATATAGACCCTAGCGGGTAAGCCGCCTCAGTACTACAATTGTGTGGAATCTAAGACGCGTTAACAAAATAATGCCCCTTCCTCACTTCAGTATGCCACAAAGGAACGTTAGTGACAGTGACGAGTCAAACAGTCGTGATTTTACTTTGTACAGGTAAGTTCATTTCATTTTCACTTCTGAGTGAGAGGTAAAGTATGTAGATTACTATTGACTACATTTTGAGATAAAATAAACGTATTTACCATTTTGTTTTTTGAAGGGATATATGCCCCGATATGTTTTGGGATAGGTAGTAGCGCCTAAGGGCATCTATCACTACTCCACTTCAATGCATGATGACTTCAAGGGAATATATGGGATTTAACCCACAGAAACGAATCAACCGTCAACAGTCCAGAAAACTGATTGGAAGAGCATGGAATAGAGCGACAACTCCCGCCAACACTATAGCAGGGTTCAGAGGCAGTGGAATATATCCACTTAATTATACCGGCATACCATAAAATGAATTTATGACAGAAAACAATGCAGATACAACAGATAAAAATCAAGCTGAAACCCAAGCACATCAAATACCTGATATCCGTGACTGTGACTCTACGAGTATCATTGATGATTTAGGCCAATCATTAGAAATTTTTTTGTGACAGGAAACCGAATGTGCCATCATACCGTAGACCATCCGTAATTAGAACCTGTTCTGTTTCCGACCCATAACTATTGCTCAATTTGTTATAAACATTTAAGAGCAAAAAATTTTGCTTTTTTTTCAGTTTTCCGCTTGTTACATGAAAACTAATGGAGCAATCTCGACGCTCTCAATGGGCGAATTGTAGAGATTCGAAATGCGAAAGGAATGAACGACTCGATCGGATTATTAGTAACAGAAAAAATCCGAAAAAAACAAAAAATTCTACGTTTTCTTCAAAAATTAGTAACACTGCCATTTTTGAAGTTGTACCTGAAGCTCTCCGCGACATAGTAGTGATTCATATGTACCTTATCTCTAGAAAACTCAGGCGCTGTTGGATCATTAGTTTTTGTATAATTGCACTTTGAACTTTTCAATGCATTCGATTGGAACAAGCCTGGATGCGTCATAGGTGATCCAATTTCAATTTTGCAAAAAAGTATACAAGTACTACAAAACGTCCATTCCCTTTTTGTGTTGAAATGCTGCGGAATAGGTGAGAAATATTCGCAAGCATGACCAAAAACGGGCGAGCGTGAGGAAGCGGCTTAGTAGTGGGGGTAAACCTGCAGATTCATAAGTTGCGAGCAGAGCACTTGTACTACTACTATATACGCTTTCCCGCGTCTCATGCCCTAACCCACTACTCACGCGCTCGCCCGTTTTCAAACATGTTTGCAAGTAGTTCTCACCTATTTTGCATTATTTCAACGCAAAATGAGAATAGACATTTTATAGTACTATACTTCTACTTGCAATATCTTTTCACAAAATTGATTTCGGACCATCTATGACGCATCCAGTCTTGCTCCAATAAAGTACATTGAAAAATGCAAATTTCAATTATACGAAAACTAATGATCCGAGAGCGCCTGAGTTTCCTACACATGAAGTACATATTAATCACTACTATGTCGCGGAAAGCCTACCCTTGGAAAAAACTTTTTAACAAAAAATTAAACCGACGAAAAAATCAACTGGGAAGCAAAGAATAAAAAAAATCTTCTTAGGAATGTTTATAAAATAATTAAAATTATAATTCTTTATTATTATTAGGTATTTGAGTTATCGTGGTTCATGCTATGTTTGTTTTGCAATTTTTCTACACTTTTTACTATTCTAGAATCTTAAAACATGCTCCAGTCAACGCATTTGTATCAAAATGTCAGTCCTGGAGTATCTCTATTGTCGTAAGTATGTGACCAACACTACATTAATGAAAAAACTTTGTATTTCAAGTAGATCAAATGGTATACAAGTTGTAACATCCTGTATGGTAAATCATATCAGGAGGAAACCCAACAGGGATATGTCAAAAAGTATGAGATATAAAAATTACGAACACAGAAAACTGTCAATTCTGAATTTTACCCAAATCTGTACATACTATATAAGGTCTAGAATAGTATATTGTGAATAAAATCATTAGAATAAGTTAGAATAACTGATAATCAGATAGAAAGTGGCAATATATTTTGAAATTTGGGAAAATAAACAAAATGTGCGGGTTGCCAAGAGGAACGGTAACACGCTTGGTGGAGATGAAAAATTGTGTTAGAAAACGAAGCCAGTTCCAAATTTAGAGGAAATAATTTTGAGAAAAACACCAGAGAAAACGAACAGAAATATCTTTAAACGTGTTACAAATAATTCAGATACGAATGGGAATATAAAAACAAAACAAAAATCACTCACCTTAGGAAATTAACAAAAGTCCAGTCCATACCATTGCCAGGAACGAAAAAATGAGCTTTATGTAGTGTAGCTGTATGTTCCAGTAATCAGGAACACTTCCAATAGACAGGAGAACACCAGAAAGCAGGTATTCCAAATGCTGAATTGAATACAGTGCAACATAACTGTTCCAGACACTTATAGTGATTATTCAATCATTTGTGTTCATCAATTTGAACCTCCGTCTGTTCGTTCTATTTTCACAGACTGTCCATAATATTCAAACGTTTATTCACCAAATATTTATCATACACAAGAAAGTTCACCATTTTCCATCACTGTTTCTTAGTAGATAAGTTAGATTTCGCAGGGTAGGTCAGTTTTAAGGATTGATTTCAATAAAAACAAATATTTGACGATTTTCTGCAACCTGTGTTTATCTTGAGCACCTAACCATATATTTTTCCCACAAAACAGCATATTTGACATCAAGTTGTGTGCCAAGTTGACACTATTGACACTTTCGAACCGACTGCTGAAAACAGAGATGACTCATTCTTCATAGGCGTACCGACTGAGCTGGAATAGGGTAAAAAGAGTGTTGAAGAAGAGTAAGAAAACATAGCCGGAGTTTCATTGTTGTTATGATAGGTATTCATTCTTAAAATATTAAAAAGATGATAAATTATAAATGAAATTAAATAACAAAACACAAATCACAACAATTGGCGACCAACGCGGGCCAATTATGAATAACAATAAATAAATATAAAAAAGAACCTATCATAACAATATATATATATATATATATATATATATATATATATGTATATGCGTTCATTCAATGAAGAATAATGTTGATTAAAGAATTATATATTCAAAATATTTGTTTTCTTGCAAAGTGCATAGCCCTGGAGATCACATTCATTTTTAACAGGTGATTCTTTCAAACTTGGAATATTATTTATTTAATAGTTTAAGTTGTGCTGAGAACGAAATGGCGATTCTGGTCGTGGCTTTGCGGTAGCTATGGCGTCGCGACGCTCGGCGTCTTGTAAGGTAAACAATGATGTTGAAGTTATTTTTGAATGCTTATACTTTATTTTTATATTTTTCATAAAGGAAACAGTCTGGCAAATTCTCGAAATTGTAAAAAAACTTATTTTTGAAGTTATTTTCAAAGATAAGCTACTGTAGGAAATGTTAATATAAACATTAGAAAATTAGTCTAGCACCTATTCGTCGGTATTTACATTGTCTGGCAATTTAATCAAGGTCCGCGCGTCATTAGACGCTCTCGCGCTTCTCCGATCAGCTTTACAAACCTACATCTTGGGACTTATTTTTCAATAGCTGATACTTTTTACACGCTTTATATTAGCTTCACTTGTATGTTTGTTTGTAACCGACTCCTTTGGGCGCGATTTTGACCCACTTCCAGACGTCCGAATGAACTGAAATTTGGCAGGTGTACATAATTCCAGTGACAATGCATTTTTGTGTAAAAAAAAAAGAAATGGCGTCTCCAATATGGCGTACGAGTTTTGTGATTATGGTCCGATTCGCTTCAAAATTTGTATCTGAGGGTTTTCGTGGTCGGAGATTATGATTATTTTGTCAAAATTGAAAAATTCGAGATGATGGACGAGTTTTGTGGTTATGGTCTGATTTCATTCAAAATTGGTTTGTGATGGTTTTTGGGGTCAAATATCATGTTTCTCTCGTAAAAATTTGAAAATTCAGGATGGCGGCTTCAAAATGGCGGCCAAGTTTTGTGATTATGGTCTGATTTTATTCAAAATTGGTATGTGGGGGTTTTCGGGGTCGACTATCATTATTCTCTTGTAAAAATTGAGAAATTCAAGATGGCGGCTTCAAAATAGCTGCCGAATTTTGTGATTATGGTATGATTCTATTCAAAATTGGTATGTGGGGGTTTTTCGGGTCGGAGATTATGATTACCTAATTTGATGAGATTTGCAATTTGCAAAAAATAATAAAAATATTAGTTTTAAAAAAATTAAAAAAACACGCTTTTATAAAAAAGTAGGAAATAAATAATAGTTTAAAAAAACTAAAAAACACGCTTTTATAGAAAACCAGACTAAAAAAATTGAGAATAAGAAAAACATGTATTTTATTTATAGAAAAGCGTGGGGTGCATGGTATCAATAATTATATAGTACATTACCTAGGGCAGCTAAGTGAGTGAGAAATGTCTCAGATCACAGGTAATTGTTGGCCGAGGTGATAGAAGTAGAAGCATTAAGATACCATGCACCCCACGCTTTTTTCAAAATGAAATACATGTTTTTCTTATTTTCTATTTTTTTAGTCTGGTTTTCTATAAAAGCATGTTTTTTAGTTTTTTTAAACTATTATTTATTTACATAACAATTATAATTTCTATAAATATTTTGAAATCAATCTGGCAGTTATTTACTGGTCCCCATGTTGTCTGGCTGAGTTTTAAATTACCCTCGATCTCCAATGAGCTACATCTTTACTGATAATTTAATGATAATTTTTTCTTTATTTATTTCAATAATTTTTTTCCTGCTTTATCACACTCGTTGGAAAAAATTCTGCAAGTTAGTGGTGAAAAACAAATAATTATTAATTGTAAACTATAGAGTCTTTTTATGTCGTACGGAAAAATTATGAATGTATACTAACAATGTGGATTGTTTGCTGAAAATATGAACAGGATGTTCATAAAATCAGATGTGGAATCATCTGCGACTGAAAGATAAACTTTAGTCACTATCTTCCATCGTCAAGATAACCTCTTGAGGGGTATTCATGTTGAAAAGGGAAACATTCTCAATTGAGAATGTTTCCCTTTTCAACAATGTGGAGGTATAAATATGGGTTATGAAGCATTTGTATAATTGAACTATTGCTAAGAACTCTCTGTATAATCGGTCTTATTTCAATACTACATTGTTAAAATCATGGAAACGAAAGAGATTTTGAGAATGTAATGTCAATGATATATCTAATGTAAAATAAACGTTCAAGTAACAACTCTGGAAATTTACAATTCAATCAGATAAAAAGTGTTTACAGTCCACTAAAAGCAATAATTAACATGGTCCATCGATTCGGGTCATCCAGTTGAGGTATATTAGAAAAATATTCCGAAAATTAAGGAAATATTAACAGTCTACAAGTAACCTGTTTCCAAGCAACGACAGCAAGAGTATATCACCAATAGTCAGGAGGCCATTGCATACGATAACAAGATTCAGTAATCAAGAATTCAATGTGAGTCTCTTCCATTTCATTTGTTCCTGCCCGGTTCTTCGAACACGCCTGCTTGTCTTTATACTTGATTTGAATCGTACTTGCATAAAAACTCATTGAAGTTTATGCCATTTTTATATTCATATGTCGATTCTATTATACCATTATTAGTTCAGATCTGATAAACAAAGTTTTCTCCAATTCAATAATTAGCAAAGATAACAATTAATAATTATATAATTTCATTTCATTTGTGAATTCGACCAATATCAGTTGAATGTCTGAAATGAATATCAGTGATTTGATCATAAAAAGAGGTCATATTGAGGCTTCCAGTACCAGGTTCAAAAAATGTATTGATTCCATTGATTCATCTAACCTGGATGAAACATTGCTACGGGAGTTGCAACGTCGCATGGAAAAAGCAAAACCCTTGTTTGATCAATTTGACTCGATTCAGTGTGAGATAGAAATCAAATTGGGTGATGCTATAACTGACGCGGAGAAAAAAGAGCGAGATAACTTTGAAAATTCCTATTTTTTCTACATCAGTAAGGCAGAAACTATAATAGCCAACTATTTAAAATCTAAAGATGAATCTCCAACAGTGACTACTGGCACCAGCAATGTAGAGAATGCCCTGCCCAATACAAAAATAAGTACAATTTCAAGTTCTATACTCAATAATACTATCTCATCAAACAATGAATCCATCAATAATAATGTATCCCTCTTTACAAAAAGAAAGTCATTCTGATTTTAGAAACTTATTTGACAATATAACAAAAAACTTACGTTCATTCAAGAACATGAAACAACCAGTTGATAGCTGGGATTCCCTAATTATTTTCATATTCTTCTCAAAAGTTGACTCTCGTACTAGGCGTGAGTGGGAATCATACAATTTTTCGAATGAATTGCCTACTATCAATGATATGAACATGTTTTTGAAGCGTAAATGTGAACTATCAGAAAAACTAGAATACAATTCAACTGAAAACATCAAAGTTTCTAAATATCGTGAAAAATCAATAAAGAAATCATATGATAATAGTTATGTTGCTAGTGTAAATGAGGTAAAATGTTATTTTTGCAATGAAGAACACATTATTTATAGTTGCGATCAATTATTGAAATTACCTGTAGCTTCCAGAATCGATGGAATAAGAAAGAAAAATGTATGCTCAAACTGTCTCCGACCAGGACATATAGTGCCTGATTGTACATATTCTAAGTGCAAGCAATGTAATAGTGAACATAATACTTTACTGCACTTAAAAAATCTTGAGACAAATTATAATGATACAGATACAATCGACAATCTTCAAGAACCGATTTCTCAGAGTGAAACACAAATACTGACTTCACATGTCAATAATTCAATGAATTCTCAAATATTATTACCTACCGCAATTATTTTAGTTGAAGACTATCGTGGTCAATTTCATGAAGTAAGGGCTCTTCTGGATAGTGCTTCACAAAGTGCATTTATTACTGAAGAATTATGCAATAAGTTTGGGTCTGAAAAAACAAACAGTCAATATTGCCATCAAAGGAGTAGGCGAACAATTAGCTGGTATAAGTCATCAAGCCACAATCAATTTCAAGTCCTGTCATAGTTATTTCAAGTCAAATACTACTTGTCTCATTCTACAAAAAATCACAGAACAACTACCATGTTCATCTTTTGCACTCAATCAAATAGAAATTCCACCGAATATTCAATTAGCTGATCCTACATTTTATAAACGTAGTATAATTGATATTCTCTTAAGGGCAAATCTATTTTGGGATCTGCTCAGTATTGGTCAATTACATATTGGCAGGCAACAACCTGTACTTCAAAAAACACTTCTTGGCTGGATAGTTTCAGGAAGTCTATTTTTTCTTAACGTGAAGAATCATTCCATTTCCTGTTTGAATATTCAATCAGAATCCTCTATCGACAATATGTTAACTCAGTTTTGGCAAATAGAAGAATTGAATGATTCAAAGAAACATCTATCCGATTCAGAAAACTTTTGTGAATTACATTTTATCGATCATTTCTAACGGAATAGTGATGGTCGTTTTAAAGTAAAGATGCCTTTCAAAGAAAACTTCAGTCAATTAGGCGATTCAAGAAAAATTGCATTGAATATATATTTCACTTCGGAGCGAAAATGTGATGAAAATAACAATTTGAAATCGGAATATGTGGCATTCATGAGAGAGTATCAGAGCTTAGGTCACATGACTAAAATTGATGAGCAATCGGATGATAATAGTATTTCATATTATTTACCTCACCATGCAGTGGTAAGGGAGTCAAGTTTGACAACCAAGGTGCGGGTAGTTTTTGATGCTAGTGCTGAAACCGACAATGAGATATCACTCAATGATTTACAATACAGTGGCCCAACGATACAATCTGATTTATTTTCAATATTAATTCGATTTCAGCAATACAAATACGTTATTAGTGCAGATATCACAAAAATATATCGTCAGATTCTGATTCACAAAGAACAGATAAATCTACAAAGGATATTTTGGAGGGAAAATTCATTATTATCAATTTTTTCTTCATTTAGAAATTAAATATTATTATATTCATACCTTCTTCTTCTTGATCTTCCGGTTGAATCACGATGTCATTCACGAAGGCTGGAAGCTGATCACCTTTGAACCAGTAGAATTCCAGAATTCCATTCTCTTCTTTCCAACCATAATTGGTAGCAGAAAGGTTGGTTTCATTTTGTATATGAGCATTTATCCAAACGACGGTTATATATTCTGCATCTTCTTTCTCTCTCTCTCTCTTACTCAAGTTCAAAGATGTAAGTAGAAAGAGAAAATAATAAATATAATATATTGAAACGCGTTAAATAAATAACAATATTTTCATTGATGTTATGAAAATATGCAAAATAATGAATGAACTACAATAGTGAAATAATAAAATGTATTGATATAATAATTAAATAGGTGTTTGTCTACTTACTCTTCTGGCACTTCTAATAAGGCTTCTTGCGAAGTAGTTGCATATGGTCGATATTTGCTTGCTCATTGAAGCAGTAAAATTTTCATAACAATGACAACCACGAAGACTCTTTGACAAAAATACATTGCTAAACTTGAGATTGTTTATTTGCCGAATTTTTTAAATATCACGTTTGCAAAGTTTTTCTGTTGAAGCTCTAAATTTTTGCCTAACCCCACCACAAATAACGCGTAACGGACGCATTATTATTCATTGTTCAAATGATATTTGGATGAATAAAAATGCAAAAATTAATCACTTTGTAATATACTTGATCATTTATGAATGCAATTTTTCAAACATTTCCTATTGGAAAGACGATGTAACGGGAACTAGTTCAGTGAATAAGTACATTATCAAGTTGAGGTTGTAGGAACTATGAAATGAACTATGAAAAATAAAAAGAGAAGGGAGAACCCACAGCCTTCTCAATTGTATCAAGCCGTGCTTTTATGTTTTCAACGTCGCATTTCGGGATCTGTAAACTGTAAAATACATACCTTGCTTCAAATCATGAACATTTAGGTGATATAAATCACTATCTTCAATTTAAAAAAACCATGAAAACTCCTTGATTTTGTACGTTGAAAATATTCAATGACACGAAAACACCTTCGCACGCCTAACTGAAGACATGACCTATAATCCAACTATCTTAACAATTTATGAAACCTAGAACAAAAAATTGAGATATACCACGTATTTCTAACTTTGTCGCAATACCATAACGGCGTCTATTTTGAATCGTTTCTTGTGATCCGGTTCAGGTGCGACGTTGCCAGATTTCAGGTGCATGGCTTGATACAATAGAGAAGGCTGTGGAGAACCACATGAGGGACAGATGTTTCAAAACGCGTAGTCGTAAATTCTACCAAAAATGCAGCTTGCTCGACTATGAACGTAGCAACGCAAGCAAAAAAGGTAACGAACTAATGGGACTTATTCCTACAAAATCTGATGAAAGACAGTCTGTACGCAATACTGCAATAATTTGCCTTCTTAGTTTCCAATTAATAATCATTTGTTTTTCACCACTAACTAAACGATTTTTTTCCAACGACTGTGATAATTTATAACTCAGCCAGACGACATTGGGACCGGTAAATATAATTAATAGATCACAATAAACCAGACTGATTTTATGATATTTATTAATGTTTATCTCAAAATTCCTAAAGTAACTAATTAAAAAAAAATACTTGAAAAATCATTTTTTTACAATTTCAAAAATTCGCCAGTCTGATTAGCGACCGGTTATAACCTGCCAGAATTGATTTAAAATACTTATCATAGTATAAAAAAATGAGAATGAAGTATTAGCTTTTGAAAAATAACTTCAACATCATTGTTTACTTTACAAGACGCTGAGCGTCGCGACGCCATAGCGACCGCCAAACAGGTGCCAGAATCGCCATTTCACCAAACTAACGAATAAATATTATTCTAGATTTTAAAAAATGACTCCCCAAAAATGCATGTGATCTCCAGGGCTAGCATCTATCCCCTTAAAAAAATTAGGTCTGGTGCATATATACCGCATGCCAGGCATCTATTCCGTTATGTAGTTTTATTTTCAACTCAAAATATGCGGAACTAGTGTTCAGAAAGCAGTACGAGGTGATTGAATAAAGGACCAAAGTTAGTGTAATGATGAAATCATATGCGTATTATTTGTATGCTAGGAGGTATGAGTAAAATAGAAAAAGTTGGGCATATATCCCATATTTACCTCAAATAAAATCACTTATGAATGTTCTAGGGCCTCAGGTTCCATTGTTAGTAGAGCTCGTGTCTTCAAGAATACCAAAACACTGCTTCTGTTATACAATTCCTATGCCCAATCTGTAACAAAGTATGCATCTGTCATCTGATGTCCATATTACAATGTTCATATAAGAAGCCTTGAACGAATCCATTGAAGATTTATGAAATATCACTCTTTCTTACCACCCTGCTATTGGAATTTCTAATAATGCTTTATTGGAGAGATATAACCTTACTCCTCTTGCAAATAGGAGGAACATAACGGCTCTGATCTTCCTTAATGGCCGAATCATGGCCGAATCGACTGTTATGCTGTTTTGAGTATGCTCAATTTTCATGTTCCCAAAGTCAATTCAAGGCAATACAATATCTTTTACTTCGAAGCGCCCAGAACAAACAAACAAAAAGAAACTTACCCTTATTCAGAATTCGCAACAATTACCATGATATCGATGGTAGGTGTGACATCTCCTCTTGCAGCATTGCACCACTGAAAAAAATCAGATTCTAATATTATTGATTTTTTTAATTTTTTTTATCATCTCAGATACCTTTACTCTTTCTGTTTATACTGATCTTGAATTTGTTTGTTTTTGTAGTTTCCACCCTGTAGGTAAATGGATATCTGTTGGGTGGTGTACAATAAAAACAATGAACATGACCTACCCTAGTGTATTCTATTCAAATAAGTTAAGCAAAATTTACCTTTATGATATCGAAATCACTAAATTTGGCTTTCTCTTTATTCATATATATGTATATATATATATATATATATATATATATATATATATATATATATATATATATATATATATATATATATATATATATTATATATATATATATATATATATATATATATATATATATATATATATATATATATATATATATGTATATATATATGAGAATCGGATAGCTTGACCAGTCGGAAAGATAGATTTCACAATTCAATTATTCTGAAATTATCATCAATTAAGTTGACATATCATTGGAAATATTTTCCAATGGAAAACACGAACAGCATTTTTATTTTTGTACCTGATGTTTTTGTTGTTGCATATTTCAGACTATTATATATTTCGTATATAAAGTGAGGTCAATCATTTCATGACAATTGTTATTCAATTTATGTTTACCCTAGAGAACTATTCCAGAGCGAAACATGTATTGTGTTTTTTTCACTTATCGAATTTCATTAAGGATAAAGTGCGTAGATTCAAATAATTCCCTTGATTAATGTTATGATCATGATAGTTACGGCATCAAGATTATCGAAAAGCGATTCTATAACGTCTTAATGAGATTTCAACAGTCATTTTCCAAAACCATTTGGAAGAAGATGTTGCATCTTGACGAATTTGTTCTTTTTTCTGTCACTATAATTATAATTAACTTTGCCTAGGGATTGTATATTCATATTGTATATTTCAAATGATAATTTTCCATTTGCATTCTTCAATTCTTTCGACCTGATTTTGCGCGTTAGATATCACACAGACTGATATAGTCACTTTTGAGAGTGGGGAAATGAGACGAAAGAGGAGAAGTGTTTATTACAAATTGAGCAATGATAGTTGCGAGTCGGAAACATGACAGGCATGGTCGGTTTTCTGGTACTATTTTTGTCACAGAATCAATAGAGCAGAAAATCCATATTGATTGGTCTACTGTCATTCTTGAACCAGTTGAGGTGGCAGGTGATTCTGTTCTTACAGACAATACAGTAGTCTCAGCAAATTTGGCAGATGAAAACAATCCGGAACCTACAGATGATTTGGTAGATGCAAACAACCCGGCAGTTACAAATAACATAGTAGATGAGACAATCCGTCAGTAATTAATGATATTGCTACTTCTACTGAAAAAGAAACTCCATCGAATCTGCTTAATGAATCATTACCTATTCCTACGCTTCCGATGCGGTTTTCAAAAAGGCGCTACAGTACTGAATTCCGATTCCAAAATGACGAGAAAACAACAAAAATAATAGCATTGAAAAACAAAAAAGAGTTGAAGGTAAAATCAAAATTAAACTGACAAAGGAACATCTATGATATTTTACAGTTCTAGTGAAGATGATAATGAAGAGAATGACAACAGTAGTTTTGGAGTTGAAGAAATAAAAAAAACAAAACCAAAGAAACATCCAAAAAGGCAAAGCATGTTTTGATATATAATTCTAATGATGGAGTATATGATAAGAATCTAGATCATTGCGTGTAATTTCCAAAATAATCAATATACGAATATATCATAATGAAATATTCATTAAGCGATAGTTCAAATCGACGTCTGATGGAAAAATGATTATTCAATGGAAACGTTTATAGAATTCAATATTTTAGGAATCTCGATGTGCACACTGAATTCCATTAGAAAGTGAATGACGGTTTGATGGATCATTGGAAAAAGTGAAGTAAATCACTTGGCTGAGTAATATAATAAACTTTCATAAGATTTATAATATTTCTTCTGATCCCCATCAGGTACAGAAGATCACAGACTATGAGGTTGGCTCAATAGTATCCATGTGGTGTTCGATATAAAAACTGTTCTAGAATGCACTTCGGTCTCAAATTCAGGGTGTCATCTGAATTCTTGCAGAACTGCTAACGGTTGATAGTCCATAAAAAATTTCTTCTCCTACGCTTCTTCGTAACTAATCTTCTGCTTGTTCTGTCTTAGCTCTTCATCATGTACATCATAATCTAGTTCTATTTGATCGAACCCTTCCTCAACATTAAAGTAATCTTCATCATTGCCAAATACAACAGTTGTAAAATTACTGGCGGGGGGTAGAAGGTGGCAAAATATTTTCTATTCGTACCATTCTCTTGTTATTTTGGTCGACTATGAATAATCCCAATTCATCTTGAATTTTAGGTAGGAATAATTGAGAATGAGACTCAATGTTCATCTGGATGGGACTTCAGACGTCCCAGTTTGCTGATACTTCTGTAAGGATTGGAAGGTTTCCAATCCCGTGATCGTCTGTCCTCGTCATAAACTTCAAATATACACTGTATTGAAAATAAATAATGATAAACTTACATTGCAAGCAGAAAGAACTTGATTATAACGACCGCTTGGTAACACATTTCATACAACCGAGAACCATTGGTTAACATTTTTAAAATATTGCTGTGGGAAAATACGATTCTTCACAACTAAGTATTCACAGGAATTAACCGGAAATTTGACTTTTGCGAAGATACAAAAAATCACTTTGATGACTTTTCGAGAATCAATTTATTATTTCTCAGTTACGAGGTATCACCTGAATAATTAGGGATTTTTCTGTAAATGATGATGTGCATAAGTCAGTTTTGCACAAAGGTGTAGATACGAGGTGTCACTTCTTCAACGACGATATATATACACTTTTCTTTAAGGGCTATGTCCATTAAATTTATTCCAATTCATTTTCAACAGTCCTCTCGATATTCCTTCCTTTCATCTTCATAATCCTGGACTAGGATGTCACACAGGTAGCTATAGTCTCCACCGTGGTGACGTTGGTTGATGCCCTGCAGGGTTTGCTAACCGAAACCACAAATGTGCGGGTGGCTTCTGTTTGTTGACTAGTCGTTGATTTGTCGTTTACTACCAAGTGTTACCAAGTGTTGTTCATCCTTGCACTTCTTCACCGTACTGATGGGGGCCGAAAGCCCGAAAAATGTTTCTACGGTTAATACTTGTTTTTGAGGGCTATGTCCATTAAATTTCTTCCATTTTATTTTCAACAGTCCCCTCGATATTCCTTCCTTTCATATATATATATATATATATATATATATATATATATATATATATATATATATAAATATATATAAATATAAATATATATAAATATATATGTATATATGACCATTTTGACCGACTAAGTTTCGCATGGAAATATGTTGGTTTTGCGTAATTGAGGAGCACTCTGGAAATTTCAGATGGATCAAATTTTTCTAAGGGGTCGCTCAAGAATTTTTTAAATTTCGAAAATTCACGAAATTTGTTTTTTTTTCATTTTTCCTTTGTTTATGGTAGCAATTGTTTGTACATATGGAAAAAAATACATCCTTGAAATTTTAGCTCAAATAATTCATTTTGAAGAATCGCTCAACAATTTTGAATCATGGGGAATACAATAGATTAGACGTTTTCGAACGAGCTTTAAATATTTATATTGAAGCTCTATTTTGTTTCTACAATCATTAACATAATTATGAACCAATATAAACCACGAGATACATTTAAAAACCAATGAATGTATTGTTACTAGCATACTTGATTAATATGGATAATTAAAAAAAATAAAAAATAAAAATTGTTGTTACTCATTGATCAGCTAGAGTATCATCTCTGATCAGTCATTCAGTTTGAAATATGGCACTGAAATGAAATTTGAAATTTTTGTTATATATTTCGAATTGTGTAATTACAATTGTAGATAATATGATAAAGTGTTCATAACAGATGTGAAACAAGGTTTTTTTTCGAACGAAAATATGTATTTTGGGTTGAACGATCGAAAAGAAGTACAGTACGCTCCTGCGTTGTTCATCTCACAGAGGCCAGATGCTGTGATGGTTTTTCATTCACACTGAGCTTTCTTCATCAAATGATCTCGATATTTCCACGAACCGCTCGAAGATTCTGGACAAGGATATATAAGATCGGGTGTACCGCCGACGTAGTAGTCATTCATTGAAAGACGTAGTAATTCATATTAGCTAATTCAAAATGTACTTTTTGTGCAGTGCGGTACGGGGTACATTGCAATGGTAAACTGTGATTGAGTATGTTATTGTCAGAATGCATTACTATGTTATGTTTTTGAACTGTGATAAACGAACATTGAATTCATCGAGTATATTTCAATAAAAACGCATCCAGTTTCATTACATTATCCATATTGATTGAGTATGCTAGTAATTGATATTTTCATGTATCTCGTGGTGTATATTGGTTTATAATAATGTTAATAGATTGTAGAAAGTGAATGGAGCCTTGAAATTATTATTTGAAGGTCGCTCGAAAACGTCCAATCTATAGTACTCCCCAAGAATCAAAATTTTCGAGCGACCTCTAAAAATTCATACTTTGAGCTGAAATTTTCAGGATGTCATTTTTTTTTGTATGTACAAACAATTGCCGATATGCCAAAGAGAAATAAAAACAAAAAAATCAAATTTTGACCATTTTTGAAATTTTTCAAATTCTTGAGCGACCCCTAGAAAATATTCGATCCATCTAAAATTTCAAGATGGCTCCTCAATTACGAAATACTAACATATTTCCATGCGAGAATTAGTCAGTCAAAATGGGTCACCCTGATATATATATATATATATATATATATATATATATATATATATATATATATATATATTTTCTTGAGTTTCTTGGAATGAAGGTCTGATTCAGTCAATTCATATAATTTTTCTTAACTACGTTTCGACATGGTATTTGTCATCATCAGGTTAAATCACTAAAATTAAAAATATGGAGTTTGAGACATATTTAACTTAACACAATATTGAAATGTATGCACTGAAATAATTCTTTAAAAACATATGGTTCGAAACCATGTGTTTTGAAAGAATTATTCTACACCAATCGATACCTGAACGCAAATTCCCATCACCATCCACAACAAATTCACTCAGTGACGAAGACAATGATAACTCGATCGAGAAGAGTGGAGAACAACGACCTCATAAAAGAGGAGTTGGATAATATTGAAACGACCCTCAAGATGAATGGATACTCTGAAAGAACTATCGAAGCAGCATCTACAGTCAAAAAGAAACAAGAGGTTCAGGAACCACCGATAGACAGAACATGCTTACCATACATAAAGGGTCCAACGGATAGGATCAGTAGGGTTTTTCACTGACACAACGTTTATAACAGACCGTACAATAAGATCCATACATTTAATCCTTGAAAGTATAGAAATTAAAATCCGCAAAGAAAATTCTAGATTTTAATTAGAGAAAAATTATTTACAAGCAAAAACATCCTGTATGCTAATTTTGAATCACAAGGCAACATGACGAGGAAATGTCAAACTATTTTCATTGGAAATCATGAAAATATCAAATTTGAGGACAGAAAATTGGTAGATGTGAATTTTTAACAGTTCTATATGAATAATATCATGTTTAGATATATAATTTGTGAATAAAATATGTATCATAGGTAAGAATTTGAAAATGTGTTTTCAAAAAAAGTGTATAGGGTGAAAATTTGTACCGGAGAACAAAAAGTGATGGTTGCCAGGGAAAGAGAGAAATAGGAGTTGAAAAAGAAATTTCTGGAGATGAGTCGTGATGAAAAATTTATGAAAGGAATCGTCTCAAATAAGCTGACAACAGAAGTATAGCTGCAATTGAAAACTCAAATCCAAATCAAGAAACAACCAGGCACAGATTCGAACTGATAAACAACCACATACCTCCAATTCAGGTTAGATTTCCTGTACATGACCTAACCAGCAGCAAGTGGGCTGAACGTTAGCAATTTCCACTCCAGGACTCGCGTGAGTGCACAAGCTGAATTTACAACAGGTACTTCATCAACAAAAACTAAATAAAGTGATAATATTCTGGTCAGACGCTTTTTGGTTTATTTTCAGTAACACCCATTTACAGTGGTGAACTTTCTTTCTTATTCATTATTATGATTCGATCCTTGTTCACAGATTCTTCAGAATATATTAAATTCAAAAAATCCAATCGGAAGCAGTAGATTTCAAAAACTGTTGCTGACAAATTGATAACAATGCGATTATTAATATAGAGTGAAGTCGAGTAAAACAGGATGGTCTGGTGAAACAGGGTTCCACGTTTTATTTTAAAACAAGTAGTACGATCTGTCGGGTGAGGCAGATCCAAAAACCCTCATAGTTTCCTTTCGTCCAGCAAGTGATCTATAGTGTTTCCAAGGTGAGTTGAATGAGTTGAAAAAACCGAAAGAAACAAAGCATTTGCCGCCTAAATGCCGACTATAGGCGGATATTTTTTTCACGCTGTTCGAATAGTCTTCGTTCTCCTTCATTATTCGACATGTACGAATTCAAACGAACCCTATATTTTTAGACCAGGGCCAAGCATTTTTGTAACAGGAAAAAATTCTTAGCAGTATGTGGATGGTCGGAAAATTCAGGGTGAATTGTAAGTAAATTAAGAAAAATCAAGACGACTGAGTAAAAGTTCCGGAAGGAGGGTGATACGTTTTCAGGGTTGAATATTGGTTTTTCACGATTTGTGGCTGAAATATGCATCTTATCGACAAAAGTTTGGAAATGCAGATGTAAAAGTAATAGATAATTAAAAAATCTAAAACTTTTATATTGATCATTTCCCAACATTACCCCCAAATTAACGATGAAAATGCTAAAAACCATTTTTTATTGTGTTTAATTTTGACCTCCCGCAAAAAATATGAAATTTGGTGAAAACGGTCTTTCTTGTGGTTTAAGTTAGCTGTATTTTTTTTTATATTCATTTTTCGATTGTATACGAATTTAAATTGAAAAATAGTCTATTTGTAATCGAAAAAGTTGGCTTACAATTTTTTAATTTTTTTACTCTATCAGTACTCATTTTTTCCGTTGAAATCTCGGTGTCGCCCTGGTCTATTTGAGTTGAGAATAAGCATAATCAACTGACTTTGGAAATATATATATATATATATATATATATATATATATATATATATATATATATATATAATATACTCTAGTTTCAGGTGGAAGTGTTAAGTTAAAGCATTGTATGAATAGTAGAACAGTCTGAATGTTAATTTTATTTTACTCAATTTTGCACGCATCTAGGTTCGTTCTTCCATAAAACCATATAAAACTGGCCCGTAACCTGTTGCCATCTGGAAAAACAGCATTATTTTCAAAAACTAATGAATTTCTGCAAAGTTGCCTTCCAAATAGTAGATCCGGATGTAGTTTTCTGTATCGACGTATTTACAGCAGAAACTTATGAATGAAGGCATACGAAGGCGATGCTGGCGATATAAATTTTTATAGGGATCATAGCGAGTGTCAACACAAAATAACTATTTTATGCAACGGGAATGTAATTGTGATTTTGTATAGAAATAAAATAGAGAAATGGCGTGTATTTTGGAATGTGATTGTGTCGTTCTTTATGTTGATCTCGAACCAATGTAGCCAATTTCATATAGGTAGGTATCATATATTTATTAACTTAATTATGAGTATATGGTAGGTATATGCCGAGTTAACTTGTTAGTGAGTGCATTGTCTTCATATTACAATGAATGGTATGTAAAAATACATGATACACGAGTTAGACTCAGACGTCTTCAAGGTTTTCGTTTTCAACTCGATGAAGGTGTATTCGTGAAAAAGTAGCAAATGGTACTTTACAAAATAATTTTTTAGTGTTTCAGTCTCCACCATTTCGTTATCAATCAGTATGATGCCTGAAATTGCTATACTTTCTACCAAGTGACTCTGCAAATATGTCAACCTGTGATTTCTGAAATTAATTCCTGAATGTTACTGATAGGGATGGCTTGAAACATCTTTCTGGATATTTTGATAGTCGACCCTCAAGGGGGTGAAAAAAATTTAATATAGGCTATTTCGTATATAATTTTCTAAAAACTTTATACAGGTGTTTATTATTCGCACACCTGAATTTTATTGGATATTTATGTTTATTGGGAATTTATATTTATCATGGAACTTTTTCAAATCTTCAAAACGCATTTTTTCTTTAAAGGCATCGAATTCGCAAAAAAGCATAAAATAAAATAACTAATGAAAAAGCTTTTTAAAAAACAACTCTTATTCAAGCCGTGTTCTGAAACGTATACTAATTATTTGTCTAATTTTGACATTTAAAGTGACACTTCTCAAAACTTGTTAACGTCATCGAATGTTTTACTTTTCATCACCGGTTGAGAAAAGTGAAATTTTCCGCAACTGGTGATGAAAACTAAATTTCACCACCAATTGCAAAAAATGCAGGAATTAAATTTGTTTTATTTTTGAAGCTGAATTACTTGAAGAACTTCTTCATTGTTATTATGAAGATACATTTTTATTCGAATTCAATACATAATATGTATGGTAAAAACTGATTATAAATATTGATAACATAATTTGAACAATTGGTGATAGTGACCCGATCTAACAACGAATTTTTCTATGTAACATGAATTTCCTTTTTGTCCGTGGAAATCTCTCCAAGGATAAGAACGTGCTTTTAACGCACTAAGAACGAAAAAAGTACAGGAAATACGTTCTCACTTACGTTGAAGCATGGTAATTCGCTTGGCAATCAATATCGTCCAGTTGGCCAAGCAGTCTAAGGCGCAAGATCTGAGCTTTGATATAAAAAACTGGCGAGGGTTCGAATCCCCACGCCACACGATTTTTTTTTATTTTTTCCATCGAAATTGAGAAATGATCGGTTTTTATTTGAATATTTATCCCAAAACTAAATCACTTCTCAATTTCAAAGTGAAAAATCAAAATGAAAATCGTCAGGCGTGGGTGTTCAAACTCCTTGAGATCCAGAGCTCAGATCTCGCGCCTCAGACCGCTCGCTTTACTGGACGATATTGATTGCCAAACGCATTACCATACTTTTTTTTTTTTTATGTTCTGGTTCCCACGAAAAGGGATATTCTGTAATGTTCAGAGAACATCGTGGGAACCAAGGGAAAGAAGGTAGGAGTTGGTGTTCTTCTTGAATTTCTGGAGGTTGTATGCCTCGGGGAACACCTCCCTAGGCAATGAGTTGTGAAGCCTCGCTGTTCGTTGGATGAACGAGTCTTTGGAAAGTGATGTTCTGCAGGTCTCCAAAGTGACCACGAAGGGGTGTGATTACTGAACTTGACGGGTTAGTCTCGAAGAGACTGCCAAAGCAGGAACGATTGTTGATATTTTAGAAGAGCATCGCCCATGAAAATATCTATAAAATAGAGACAAATCGCCAACTTTTCTACGGTGTTCCAGACAAGTGAGCGAGTTTGTAAGCGAGGCATCACCGACGAGACGAATTGCCCTTTTTTGGACAGAATCCAATAGCCTCAGGATATGTTTGGGTGCCGCGCTCCAAATATGGGAACAGTATTCCAGGACAGGTCGGATCTGTGCCTTATAGATCATAAGCAGCTGAGTGGGGGTGAAATAGCTCTTGGCACGAAACAAAAAACCAAGTTTTTGGGATGCACTTTTGGCAATGGACCTCACGTGATTTTCCCAGGAAAGGTTATTGCTGATCGATATGGATGGATGGATGGATCGATATGGATGACTTCAGTGGTATGGTTACTCCTGACAAAGTTATGTTAGGCACAGTGAGATCGGCTTTTCTAGAGAAAAGACATGCTTGTGTTTTGTTTGCATTGAATTTTACCAAGTTATTAGATCCCCACTCGAGAATTGTTGCTAAGTCCATATTTATATTATTAACATTTCTTCCTCGTTCATTTCTGGTTTCACGGGCTGATATAGGAGCCCTGGAAGAGAAAGCGGTATGGAGGGTACTATCATCGGCAAAGCTGTGTACTGGACATGAAGTTGCTTTCAACAGGTCGTTGATGTGAAGTAAAAATAGTGTTGGTGCGAGAATGGATCCTTGCGGAACACCAGCATTTATGAGTAGAGTGTCAGATGAAACTCCATCGACCACTACATGGAGAGACCTGTTTAAGAGAAAACTAGCAAGCAGAGAACACAGCTGAGGGGGCAAGCAATAAGACGGATCCTTGGCGAGGAGTTCCTGGTGCCAAACTCGATCGAACGCCTTGGAGATATCTAATGCCACAGCTAAAGTTTCTCCATACTTTTCAATAGATAGCTGCCATATGTGAGACGTAAGCGAGCAGGTCACCAGTTGATCTCTGATGGCGGAAGCCATATTGCCTATCGTTGACAATTCCTGAGTCTTCCAGATATTTCATGAGCTCGATGTTGATGGCTTTTTCCATGACCTTTGAAATAATAGATAGCAGTGCGATAGGTCTGTAGTTGCTAGGTAGGGCCTTTTTGCCTTTCTTAGGTACTGGCTGTACTCTTGCAATTTTCCAATTGGACGGAAATACCCCCAAATTGTAAGAGTGGTTGAACAACTTGCAAAGACTTGTTAGTTCGGGGGCACATTTCTTGAGAACAATCGGCGGGATTCCGTCAGATCCACAGGCTTTGTTGGTGTTGAGACTCAGCAAAATATTTCTGATAGTACGTTGGCGAAAGGTGATCTCGGGCATGTGACTGTCAATAGGTGTAATGTTCGGGGGTTGTTTCCCGATGAATCCAGAGTGGAATTTCCAGCAAATAGGTGCGCAAAGATATTGGCTTTTTCCTGGGCAGTCGTTGCTAGTGTTCCATCTTCTTTGGTTAGAGGAGGAAATGAGCTGGGAAATGAAGTTTCTTCCCACAGCTTTGGCGAAAGACCAAAATGAACGGGATCCGTTAGGACATTCAGCAAGTTTTGATCTTATTTTGGCATTGTGGGCATCTTTTGAGCATTCTATTGTCTCTTTGCATATGCCTCTAGCCTCGACATATGCTGCTCTGGTCTCAGGGCCCGGATTTTTAAGCCATCGATGGTATGCTGCCTGTTTGGAAGCCACAGCTCTAGAGCAGTTTCTGTTAAACCAGGTCTTATCGGATGATGTTCTTCTTTCGGTATTCGGTATGTAGGTTTGCATCCCCAACATGATGAATTCAGAAATTGTCTCAGCACATCGTGTTGGATCTACTGAAGAGAAACAAACTCTCTCCATGGAAACGCTGAGAAAACATACGAAGACCTTCCCAGTCGGCCGAATTGTAATGCCACATGAGACGGGTGGTATTGTGCAGCCTGATGGTAAATGGAAAGAGCATGTTGTGGAGATGAGGATGTGATCAGAGTTTCCAAGTGGGGCACAAACTTCTATTCTATACGGGTCAGGATTGGTGGTGAGGAAAAGATCTAGTGTATTGGCAGACTGGTTGTTGACATCAGGGATGCGGGTTGGTAGCTCGACCAGTTGTTCTAGACCATGAGTTATGGCGCAGGCCTCGGCTTGACGACCCGCATCATCTGTTTTGTTAGAGAATTTGAGCCAGGCAACTTCAACGTTAGTCAGAACGTTTTTCATGTACTTTTGTACCTGATACCTGTGAAAGGGCTCCGTTTTCAAGCTAGCAAGTACGCACTCTCCACTTACATATTATCACACTATTCATACTTAAAATTTCAGCTTTGCTAAAATGAGGTGGTTGGCCGGCTCTTGGATCTTACTCTGAAAGTATTATGTTTCTCAAAGATACGTAACCAAAAAGCACCTCATGATTTTCGGCATAGTCGTTGAATATTAAAATTATTTTCCATTTTCAGTGCGTTGAAAGAGTGTTCTTAAGTTTTTTTAAATATACATATTTTTTTATTTTTAACTTGAATTAAAAAGGTTCAAATATAAAAATTTGTAAAAATATTGTGTGAAACACGTTGGAAAACCCTATTTTTCGTAACTCGCTTTCTTTTCGCTCATTACGAAAAATAGTGCTTTTCCCAACTGGTAGCACAAATAACTATTGTGATTTAGTTTTGGGATGAATATTCAAATAAAAAAAGCAAATCATTTTCCAATTTCAATGAGGAAAAATAAAAATAAAAAGTGAGGCGCGGGAATTCGAACCTTCGCTAATTTTTGATATCAGAGCTTAGATTTTGCGCCATAGGGCCACTTTTATAGGTTCCAGTTACCCTCTGGTTGTGTTAACTAGTGGTTAGAATAGAAATAATGCTAGTTTTATGATCAGCTGAAGGCACATCCTAACCACTCGGGAACACAACCAGAGGTTAACTGGAACCTATAAAAGTGGGTCTCAAACCGCTCGGCCAACTGGACGATATTAATTGTCAAACGCATTACCTTGAAGTATGGTAATGCGTAATGCGTAATGCGTAAGCAAGAAAGTTTTTTATGTACTTTTAAACCTGCTTACCATAAAAGGGCCCCTATTTCAAGCTAGCAAGTATGCAAACGTCCTCAACTCCATATCACACTACTCATACTCAAAATTTCAGCTGTGCTAAAATGACGTAAGTTTGCCAGCTCTGGGATCTTGTACTATTTTAATTGATTTCGACAAAGCACCCCACGCTTCTTGGTATATGCTACATAGAAAACTACGTTGTCAGCTGGGGTCAATATCACCAATTGTTCAAATTATGTTATTAATATTTATAATTAGTTTTTACCATACATATTATGTATTGAATTCGAATAAAATGTATTCTTCATAATATGTACAGAGACTATAATAACAATGAAGGAGTAATTCAAGTAGTTTAGCTTCAAACTGGTGGTGAAATTTACTTTTCATCACCAGTTTTGAAAATTTTTACTTTTCGCAACCCGTGATGAGAAGTAAAACATTTGATAACGTCAAAGAGTTTTAAAAAGTGTCAGTTTGAATGTGAAAATCAGAGGAAATAAGTCATCGTTGACAATGATTTAATCATTTTTTGTTAAATTATTTGGTTTCAAAGAGCTTGTCACGCCAATTGTAATGAAATTAATACTTCCACTTACCAACCAATCACTGATCAATCGAATTAATTGGTACCTACTTTCAAAAAATAATTGAATCATTGTCAGCGATGTCTTTAACTTATTTTTTACGTTTTAAATGAAATATTGTCTTTAAAAAGGTTTTTTATAAGATTTTTCTTTTCCTTGCAAAGTTTCTTCATATAATTTTGACCTAATGTTTTTTGAGCTTGATTCTTTCTTCATTGATGTTTAATTTGTTCAGATTTTGCGAATGAGACTCATCTCGACTCTTTTGAGAGTTATATTTTTCAGTCTCTCTCTTCTTTCTATTTTGAATACAATGACTGAAAGAGTTCAATTGAGGAAGATGATCTTTAAAACAAAGACGTGTTTTTCTGAATTCACATGGAATTCTGAATTATTCATAATTAAAACTCAACAATGCAAATTTTTTTTCATTTGTCCACGTTCGTGATATCTATATTACTTATTGGGTAACATATCTTTTATTAATGTCTCCAACTGTTCTACATCTTTTTCGAATGAATTAGATAAAAAGTAATGTTTTTATACACACTTATGTCAGATAAATTGATGATGGAATCTGGTATATCGAAGGTGTCTTCTCTTCTAAGAATGCTGAAACAACTTTGCTGATAACTAGAGATGGATATTTTATTTATTTCTATTTTTTTTATTAATACACCGTCCAACAGCCGAAGCCAATTACAGGATGGAAAGAATCAACAGTACAAAAATACATCAGATATAGTGTAAATTAATCTATAGAATAAAAATAAAAACAATTCACACTATCAATTGGAGAGAGATATGCAAATCAGTACATACACTGAAAAAAACTTCTCGTGATTGAAGAAAAAAGTGTATATACTGATTCGCCCACTACCAGTCAGTATAACAGCAATTCTTTTTTTATATCAGCAACTTTACAATGAAAAATATCAAACGAATCTTGAGAAGACATATAATCTGAACAAATTCTATACATAGGTAATAATCGAAGTAAATTAGAATGAGGTGTGTGAAGATAAAAGAAAGATTTGTCTCTCACTGGCAATCGAGGAACATGTATATCAATGAGAGATAGTAAATGAGAACAATCAAGTTTGTTATTGAGTAATTTGTATAGAAAAACTACACCACTAAAAGTACGGCGAGAAACCAATAAGGAGATTTCAAATCTGCTTGATAGTGTTAATTGAGGTAATCCTCTATCTGGATAAATACCATCGGTCTTATACCAAAGGTTGTATTCACCTCTTAATTTTGAATTCCCCAAAATATCGGCAACATAGAAAAACTATATGGTAGGGGTACCCATATAATAAGAAAATAGAAACCAGATCTTGTCTCAGTATAAGATTTAATGGAAAATGTTGAGGAAATGCAAAACAAATATTCCGTAATTATAAGAATCCATCTGTTTGAAGTGCTTTTCATTTTAAAGTTTGGAACAAGTCAAGTCGTAAGGATTCGGAACGTGTTCATGGAGATTTAAAATGAATTTTCGGAATTCGTGTTTGTGTTGATCCATTTGGATCGATAAATATGAAATTATTGACGAAAATGGCAAACCACCGGTCAGAGGGAAACACTTAGGAGAGATAAATGGTAGATTATATAAATTTTTTCATTTCAACAAGTATCCGAATGTTTGATTATTCTTGCAGAGTGCTAATGAGCTCCTGTTACCGCTGCCATATATCAGTTCCACTGCCAGTTACGTTTTTATGCATTTCTTGAGTTTCCACTCCTTTTTACTCGACTGCGCAACGCAAAGGAGGGTAATGTGTTTATCATGTATGTATGCTTAATCCTTCGTGGCACTCTAGAGACCAAATGCGTGGGCCGATTTTGATGATTCTTACATCAATCGAATTGTCTTAATCTTGTGAATGTCACCAAATATTAGTCAGTAATCAAAATTCAATATGACACCAGACCAGACCAGACCAGACACCATATTGTGAGAAATCCTAACTAAAAAGTATAAAATAAAAAATGTTAATTTAAAAATAAAAAAACCCGACTGCGTAAAAAGCAAACTTCAAAAGAGATGGAACAAGATGACCAGATAATATTGTCAGAAAATCATGTTTTGAGAGGTTGACTATTAAACTTAATACTGTAAATAATCCCACGCAGTTGGAGGCAATGATATATCTTCATTGTTAAATGAAAGAAGATGCCTCCGACTGCGTAAGATTTTTTACAGTATTAAGTTCAATAGTTAACCTCTTCAAACATAATTTTCTGACAATATTTTCTGGTCATCTTTGAAGGTCACTTTTAAGGCAGTAGGGTTTTTTAATTTTTTTAATTCACTTTTTTAATCTTTATTCAAAGGAAAATAACTTTTCATTTTCAATTATTCATAAAGTGCAAGCAGTGATTCGTTTGACGAATAAACTCTTGTTATGGTATCTTGTCGATAAATGTAGATATTTCGGTCCGTAAAAAGTTCAAATAACGTGCGTCATTCAAATTTTGTCTAAAAAAGAAGGGACCTACAATTCGCTTATCGAAAATTACACGCCATACATTCACTTTGAAACTTCATTAGTCCTTCGATAATAAAATAAGGATTTTGATCTGCCCACCATCTACAATTTTGAGAACTGACGACACCATTTGAAGTAAAAGTTGTTCGTTAGAAAATAGCACATATTTTGAGAAATCACGATTGTCTTCTAATAATTCCTGGAACCATGCATAAAAATAAAATCGAGCGTCATAATCTCTGTCTCGCAGTACCTACTTGTACAAATTTTGGTTTGTATGGGTGAGAGTGATTTTGCTTGGAAATTCGTTCAACAGAGGTTTGAGATATTTCTGCATTTTATGCCATAATTTTCGTCGAAACTCTTGGTGTCTCAGTGACTGTCAGTGAAACATTGTTCACCTTATTTTCATTATTTACAACTTTTTCCAAAGCCGCCTTATAAAACTCAAAAATATAGCCAAGTCATTGAAGTTCAAATTCACTAACCAATATTGAATTTAGCAAGGATAAATAATATATTATTGAGTTTTAGTTGAAAATATTACTTGGTTTACATTTCATTTACGGGTTGAGAATATTGAATAAGCTCATGTGCATCAATATACAGGGCATGACTACACCTAGTCTAAATCATAATTAATCTCCCGCAAAATGTCTACTAAATATTTGATTAGTTTTGACCCAAACTCAATCTGAATTAGGCTATTAAAGCTGTTACCGGATAAAACAAGAATGTATGTTTCTTAGTAAGGGTAGAGAAATAAGATGTTTTTTTTTTTTTTCAAATATGTTTCAAATATTGGTACATGAGGTTCTCGTTGGATTCCAAACACATTTTCTCGATAAAATTTTTCGATATCTTGTCAATTTGACCCATTTTTCGGCACCACAGACAACTTTTTTTTAAATTCCCGTCAAGTCTGAGGTCACGTGATATAAGTCGCAACGGATTTTTTGGTTTTCAGATATGCAGAAACGAACTGCCATTAGAGTTTTTCAAAAATTTCAATAACAATTTTTTCCCATATGTAGCCAACTTTATGACGGACACTGTATATATATATATATATATATATATATAAATATATATATATATATATATATATATATTTATATATATATTGTTATGATACTTATACATTGCATGAATACCTGCTATAGTTTTTTACATATGTATTAAGAATTTGAAACGAGAATAGAACAGAATAATAGGGAATTTTATGGAACTATAAAACAAGAAATATCAGTTATTAATAATTCATTCGAACAAAATAATAAACAATTGCAAGATATAAGAATAGTTTTTCATAATACTTATCAAAGAATCGTGGGTGATATAAAAAAGGTTGATAAAAAAGTGGAAGTACAACAAAAAGTGACTAATGGTAAAATAATAATGGTAGAAAATAAAATTTCACAAATTAAAGAAAAACATATTTTGAGTAGTGATGATAATGAATATCAAGAAAAAATTAAAAGCATGGAAGATTAAATGAGACAATTAGAACAAAGAAAATCCAGTGCTAACCTTAACTCTAGAATCATAAATATATGTCAAAATGTGCAAATAATCAATAAATTTGATGGAAATATTGAAAAACTACATCCCATAACTTTCATTAAAATAATAAAAAATGAAATAAAAATGTTACTGCAATGGAAGAATTGAAAAAAACTATTAGACAATATTTAAATAATCATCCTTGTATTTGGTTCAATGGTCAAGAGAAAAATATAAATAGCTTTGAAGATTTTGAACATTCACTTATGAGCCAATATTGGGGGAGAATTCTCAACTTATAGTTAGGAATAAATACAATTTGTCAAATTTTACGAGAATAGAAATATTAATTACAATAACTATGCAATACAACTTTTTGCTATGTCACAACATTCAAATCCAGTAATGAGAGAAAAGAAAATAGAAGGGAAATTAAGCAGTCATTTCAGACAAGAATTTTTTCAAATAATTAGCATGTATGGAATTGAAACAATGGATAGATTGAGTGAATACTTATTGAGATTGGAAAGAACTTTGTCTGGAAAATCATAACCAGAATAGAAATGTACAGAGTAACTATCGATACCAACATTATAATAGTCAAAATAATAATAGAAACATGCAAAATCAAAGTAATTATCAAAATAATAGATATTATAGTAATAATTATAATCAAAATAAAAATCGAAATTGAAATATGTCTAACAATTACAAGGATAATCAAAACAGAAGACATTTTAGGAATAAATTTATAAATAATAATTATGATATTAATAATAATAACAGAAATCATTATCAAAATAATTGGAATCAATATCAAAATCAATATCAAGGACAATCATATAATAGAGAGGGACAACGAAATTCATATTTTAATAATCAAGAAACTAACGAACATACTCAGGAAAATACGCTTTCAACTATGATCATCACTGAACAACAAAATGTTCATTAGAACAGCCATATGAGAAGCTGGACACACCAAATGAACAATTAATAGGTTTAATTATATCAATGGTTAATAAAGGGGACAAAAAGGTAAAAATTTCAATAGATACAGGATGAGAAGCATCTTTGATCGAAGAAAATAATTCAGAGAATATCCTGGAGATTGGAAATACAATTGTGAAAATGCCTAAAACAAATTTGATAGGAATCAATGGAAAAACATTAGCAGAAACTAATCAATACATAAATTTAAATTTGGAGATAGATCACAAAAATATTGAATTACAATTACTGGTAGTTGAAGACATGGAATTTGATGTGATTATAGGTACAGATAAATTAGAAAAAATTAAAGCTAGGATAGATTATGAAAAAAAGGTATAGAAATGGATAGTAAATAAAATTTGCATTTATTAAAAATGTAGAGAGGAATTATTGTGAGGAATGAAAGTGATAATAATAATAATGAAATATATGATGAGAAATTCGATGTGATGATGAAAATGAAAGTTATGTTAATGAATTATTAATGAATGTGAAATTAATTATGTATGCATCAAGAATAGCGAAAGAGTATGTACACATAATAGTGGTAAAAGAAACAGAGAAATTCAGATGGAAAAAGTATCCAAATCCATACCAATATAGGGAGCAAGTAAGAGAGGAGCGCAATATAAATTCAGGAAGAAGGTGACGACGATGATATCGATACTGTACTAATCTCTTCGTACGACGTCTCCCCTGCAGACGAAGATGAATGAGCATATATCCTTCCGCCTCAACAAAATTACCATCAGTCTATGTGAATACTTTCATTATATAATTCGTATTAATATAATAGAAGCTATAATCATAAAAAATGTTGTGTTTCAATTTCAATTACCTTATCCCCATTGTTGAAGTGTTGTTATTTATCATGATCAAGTTACAGCAGTTAAAACGCAACAGGCTCTCAAAATACTCATTTCTGAAGGAATATCTAAATTGAGCGTATATGTTAGATATTCTATAACTTTTGATTGACTGAAGATGGTGTGGCAGAAGTGTATATCCAATTGAATGCTCTACAATTTTGTTTCTGTCAATTTTTCTGAGAAACGACATGGGAGGCACTAGGAGCTGATGTTTGACACAAAGAGTGGGGTAAAAATGTTTATCGATTTTTAAGAAAGCATAGAACCGTTGTGAATTTGACGAATATATATGGAAACAATTTCTTCGGAAATTTTATTTTCATTCAAGACATTTTCTCTACATTGCACTGTGTCTGAGATATAATAGAGGAACAAAACAATGGGACATTCTACCCCCCTCCCGCCTTTTGCTCACCTCCTAGAGGCGGAGACTTTTAGTATGTTCACCTACTAACTACTCCTAACAAAGTCCTGAAGTCGAAAATCAGTACATATTCCATGCCCTCTACACCCCTCTTTTGAGCACTCATTGATTGGACTATATTGGGGAACAATAGGTCTTTCGATCGAGCTTCATGAGCTCCATAACTTTCATCAAAAAAGTTTTTCTCTAAAAACAAATTGCTGTTAATTACAATTCATAAGAATCAATATTTTTTGTTTGCGCTGTATGTGTCGTATCGAAAACGATCTTCTGGGCTGAAACCCTGTCATCAAATTACCCTGTGTACATTCAATCTCAGAGCGCATATGCATATGAGGAATGAACACGGTAGTCGTTTTTCCAGTTTAAAACTGAAATTGACCTGGAGGATGAAATTGGGGTGCGCTCGACGGGTGGCCCATAAACCCAGTATCTATTGTCAATAGCACTTGAGATTTTCGGCTAGAAAGGCGTGATTTACTATAATCCTAGGAAGGCCTTTCAAAAGTTTGGGATTTCGAAAACAAGTGAATGAAGTATTCTTTGTTCTGTTTCGGCATCCGATATGTTTTTTCAAGATGTCGAGTTAAAAACAGATTTTCTCTGAGAACCATAGAAAAAATCACAACGGAAGAACGGCTTTTGGCCGGCTATGGGTGGGAGAGTGATGGTTTCGAGGCCCAGAAAGCTTTTCTCAAATCGAGAATGGTCACTTGAGTTGACTTCTCTGCGCTCGGCCTTTCGAGCTGGAATACGCTCTACGACCTGGGGGTGAGTTATATATTTTGTTATTCTTCGAAGGCGCGCGGCCTGCATGCGATTTTCTGCGACTATAGCCAGTCCGGTGGATATGAGGCGAGTGCTTCCTGGGAAAAAGCAGCTCATTCTTTCACAGTTATTTGGAGTCCGAACTGTGATCTCAAAGCCTAGCGATAATTTCTATTTTTTTTGAGAATTCTTATCGACGCTTGGCATCCTACACCGTCGTAAGGACAGGATACGAGGATTGATAGCCAACGGCAGCAGATTGAGGGATTTTTGGATCGTCAACTTCAAGAGTTCCAGCCTCCAGTCGTTTGATTAATCAACCTTTTCGTTTCAGCTCCTGATACAGGTTTTCCAGCGTCCAGCTGATTTCTACGTTATACGTTGATTTGTATATTAATTAACCCTTCTCTTACAGGATCCTGCACACGTGTGCTTTGGTATGCGGGGTGGAACGAGCCTAATTTGATTTCTCTTGAGGCTGGGAGAATACCCCCTTATCGTCGGCAGCTCACTGACGTGATATCCCTCACAAACCACGATTTGTGACAGATACACTGGAGCGAGACGTCCACCAGACTGAACCTAGAGATCATACACGTGTAGGAACCTCAGTGCACGGGTCTTTCTGCGACTAAAAACGTATCAGTTACACTGCGGTGATAGGTGTAAACACGGGTTATTGATAATAAATTCTGTCAACAAAACTAAAGGTTTTAGTTCATGTGTGTGGAATAGGTGTAGGGATCGTTGGTGCCTCTGTATGACCGTAGCATAAGCTCAATTCTGTGTTTGCAGCTGTACGCGTTATATAGTTCTGTCTTAGGAAAATTTCATTAAGATAGGTACGGTACACGCTTAGCTATTAGGGGGTGAATTCACTTTTGCAATCCCCCCCATGTCCTACAATTTACGCTCGAGGACTCGCCCCAAAACACAAATTCAACAAACTTCATGTGTACTTCACCCCGTTGAAAGTATTGTTTTTTCTCAATATGAGAATCGGTCGGCTTTTCAGCCCATTCGCCAGTCCGTGATTCATTTTCTGTTGAAAATAATTTTCCTTTTGGCTCTAGCTTGGGTAGCCCTGAAATCAATAAAGATAATGCTGTCTCAGAAAGTGTAGGCCCAAAGAGCGCACAGCTGTTTGTTGAATCGCGACGCGCCGAAAATTGCGCAACGGAATCTAGCGACCCACTAGATTTGCAAAAAGTGGTTCATTCAAATTCACTTACATCTCCTAGGTTAAACCGTATGGGAGAAAGTATGGATTGTATGAATGCGAACAAAATTCCCATGGGGAACTTTTCTGTTGAAGACAATGATGAAACACCGAATAACTTTTCTGTTGAACAGAATACAATGCGTGATCTGAGTCAGAGGCGAAATTCCAATAATTTTTGTTTCAATAAGCCATCGAGAGCCTCCAGTGATATTTTGAATTTCAGCAATAGACCCGTCAGGGTAACTCAAACCCCAGTAAATAAGGGCTCACCTCAACGAGTTGTGGAAACCTTCCAAAATTTAGAACGCAATACATTAAGTTCAGGAGCCTCCAGCCCACTCAATTTTTTTCATCAATTTTCAAGAAATTCAGGAATGAATGAAATGAGAATGTATGAGTCAAACCGCCCCCGCACTCCGGACAATGATTCTAGTATCAGAGCCCAATTGCTCGCGAGCTAGCAACGACGCCATGATCGAAGGGGTCCCCCCTGCACGCGAGGCCGTTCATCTTACGGCCCGCCCGAATAGTGAAATCCCTGCAATTCGGCAGGTGGTATCGCAGGAGGAACGGGAATGACGGGAATTATTCTTAAGGTTCGAGAGATTCCGTGAATTGAAACGGAAGACACCGGTAATAAATGCCGGTGAGGAAATCTCACCGCCCCCTTCTCCTGTAGGTAATCGACCTGTTTCAAGACATATGCTCCTTCCATTTGAGGTTCATTGGATCGTGTCAATCTGATACTATTTGAGTTTTCCTTCCGCCGACAAATAGTACATCATTGTATTTGAACATTTCCGATTTCAAAGTTATATTCGTTAGCTTGTTTGATAGCAATTTCAAAATTAATAAATACATTCTGAAATCTACCTTTCCGACTGGACGCGCCATCAGATTTTTTTCATTTTTATATTTATAATAGACTTAGCCAGACTCTATAATCGAAATACACATGGATATAACAAACATACTGATAAACATTTCCTTACATATATTTATTTCGTTGCTCTCAGGTTTCAATAATTTTTAATACTTGGTAGATTTTTGGGAAAGGAGTAAGATAAGTCGAGAAAAAGATAATGTTTTGCAATTCTGATGGGATTGCGATATTTATAAATGCAAGAAATTATAGTCAAGGAGAAAATTAATTTTCAAAACAACAGGAATTTATTTAAAAATATATATATATATATATATAAATATGTTTTTTTTGTAATTTCTTTGTTTCTCATAAATTTTTTACAACTGACGCGTCAAACCACTTCTAATGAAAAGCTCTTCCATTTTCATCATGAATACTGTGTCTAAGAAGTTTTGTAACAGTATTATTTCCAGCATTATTCCTTAATTTTCATAGAACTCAGTGAGAAAAACATCAATTATTGATACCAGGGGTCGAGGCGCGTTAATTTCCAAGTGAGACTCTTTGGGTAAGCCTTGAGATATCATATCTATATAACAGCTTGCTGGACCAAGGTGGTCCTTGGAAGATCTAGCCTATGAAATTTTTTTTTTTTTCGATTATTTAGTGCAAAAACCAAAATGACCTTAAATTTTTTTTCTGAAGTAAGTAAAAGAACAGTCCTTACCCCATACGCAGATGATTTCGGTTTCTCCGACGATTTTCGCCTCAGTTTTAGCCAATCAACTGTTTCAACTTTTTTTCTTCTTTCACGCTCCAAAGTTATGCAAATTCTACCCTCTGTAAATTTAGGATTTAAGATTCAATTAGCATATATCTTGAGGATGATATGAGGATGTCGGATTTGAACACTTTTGGCTATTTTTCGGCCAAGCCAGAACGAAAATCTAGTTTATTACTGTTAATTTTTAACCACATTCTGGGTGATTGCCAAATAGAAAGTTATTAGATGTAATTTTATCGTTCACGATTTTTTTTTTTTTTCCGAAATATTATGGGCTAAGAAGAATTTCAAGCAATGGTGTTATTTAAGTATAGAGTAATGCTATTTCTTGAACGGTGCAGAAATAATATTTTTTTTTTTAAACGGAAACATTCCAAATTGAATATTGAATAGAAATATTCTGCTGTAAATTGAAGAATCCACGATAAAAAAGAAGCCATTCTTGTGATTATTCATATTTTCAAACAAATTAATATTTTTTTATTATGAAAATCCTAACATATTTTTTCAGATAAAAGTGGCTTCGGATTGAGTGGAGATATATCTGTAGCAACAACTATGTTGATATTCGAAGTATCCGTTTGTCTTTTCCTCTACAATCACAAGAGCTATCTCAAACTATGCAGCGACATAAACAATTTCAGAGAATTTGGCGAACCAGAAAATTTTGAAGACGCTCGAAAAAAGGCCAACCTCATAACCATCATATTTGTAATCTACAGCACGTTTGGCATATTCTTATATGGTTTCACCACTATCAATAGCAGTAGCTGCAAACAATTCAACGAAGCCCACGCTGCAAATGAGATCTGCAATACTTTTTTCCCAGTATGGCTGCCATACGATACCATCAGTACATCATTTGCTACTATAATTTCAACCTTACAATTGTTTGCAACGCTTACTGTGTTCTTCTCGGGAATTTGTATCGGTTCTCTAGTCTGCAATTCAGCCAGTTTAATTGTAACACATATTGACAAGCTTAAAGAGATGATTCATTTGGTATTCGAAGAATCGGATCCAGTGATCAAATCCCGGAAATTGAAGCAGTGGATACGTTATCACAACATTATATTAAGGTGAGTCCAGGCTAGAATGTGTAGCGATATATTGTCTGGGTGTACCTTCTATATATATATATATATATATATATATATATATATATATATATATATATATATATATATATATATATATATATATATATATATATATATATATATATATATATATATATATATATATATATATATATATATATATATATTTATATACGTGTATGGCAATAAACTCCTCCTCAACGGCTGGACCGATTCGTATGATTTTTTTTGTATGCGATAGGGTGGCGCCCTGGATGGTTTAGATTCACAAATCAGCCCGGCAGATGGCGCTGCAGTCGGTATCTAGGTTATTTATCTATGAACGGCTGGACCGATTTGGATGAATTTTTTTGGATGCGTTTGGGTGGCGCCCTGGATGGTTTAGATTCACGAATAATCCCCCTAAATGTTAAGGGTGGTCCACCCCTTTATTCATTTTTCTATTTTTTTCGAAAAACTTTTTTTTAATTTTTCAATGATACATCATTCAAAAATACATACAATCTTGAATTTTCACCCTCCTATGATCAACCCCTATTTTTTTGGCAAGAGTTTTATTTTTATTTTGTCATGACTTAGAATGAAAAAATTCATATTACTCTTGATTTTCGCCCTTCTACGATCAACCCCTATTTTTTATTTTATAGAGAAAACGGGATATCAGGAAAATGGAATAACGGGAATAACGGGATAACGAAAAAACGGGAAAACGGGATAACGGGATGACAGGATAAGGAGATAAGGGGAAAATGGGATAATGGGATGAATAAAAAATGGGAAAACAGGACAACGGGATAACGGAATAACGGGATAATGGGAAACGGGATAAGGGAAACGATAAGGGATAACGGGAATAACGAAATAACGAAAAACGGATAACGGGATGACAGGATAGGGGATAAGAAAAAGGGATAATGGGATGAAAGAAAAAGGGGTAAACAGGAAAAGGGATTACGGGATAACGGGAACACGAGATAACGGGACCGAAGCGGAAGGAGCCAAAAACATAATATAGATGGAACAACATAAAGGAAAACATACAAAAAAAGAAATTCAACGCGAAGGAGAGTTTCCGGGAAAAACATTTTAGGGATCATATAAATTTGGACAGGACAACGTCTGTCGGGTCCGCTAGTATATATATATATATATATATATATATATATATAGATATATATATATATATATATATATATATTTATATATAACTATGAATTTGAAATAAACTCTGTAGAAAGGATATTCCTTGAGTTGCAGTCAAATTTAATTGCCAGTGAAAAAATGAAAACTCTTTCTCATTTTGACAAGCTTTCGAAAATGTTTATTTTCATTATCAAGACACAAGACAGCTGTGAAAAAGGAAAACACAATTGTGAAATGCAATTTTACACAAATTTATAGAACTTACTAGGGTGAGGTTAAGTGAAGACAGCGAACTTATCACCATTTTGTGAATGATAAAAAAAAAGAAAAAAAAAGAAAAAAAAATTTTTCTCATTCACAAAATAGTGATTAGTTCGCTGTCTTCACTTAACCTCACCTTAGTAAGTTCTATAAATTTGTGTGGAATTGCATTCCACAATTGTGTTTTCCTTCTTCACAGCTGTCTTGATAATGAAAATAAACATTTTCGAAAGCTTGACAAAATAAGAAAGAGTTTTTCTTTTTTCACTGGCCATTAAATTTGACTGCAACCTCAAGAAATATCCTTTCTACAAAGTTTATTTCAAATTCATAGTTATTTTCAACTAGTCCAGTCACGAGACTACCTTTCTTCAACTCTATATTTATATATATATATATATATATATATATATATATATATATATATATTCATATATATATATATATATATATATATATATATATATATATATATATATATATATATATATATATATATATATATATATATATATATATATATATAAGGCTCCAATTAATTCATAATTCTGAGATTCATGAAGTTGCCCATGATGTTTGTTTTCTTTCACAGGATGGGATCCCAATTGGCACACCTAAACAAGGTCACCCAAGGTCATATCGGCATTATTGGAATCATTTGTTTGGCTACTGTGGAAAATCATATGATGCATGTAGGTAATTTTCATGGTCAATAAAGAGATTTGGATGGTCAATTTTGACTATATGTATATAGTGCGCGCGTAAAGTATGGAAACATGAGGATATATTTGACACTCCTCAAGATACAATAATAAAATTCTGGTTATGTATATCAGATGGACCAGCGATTCAAAATTTTATATATTCGACGTTGCCAAATCTACAGTTTCTGAGTTAAACGATTGATATGTTCATTTTTGAATGAGACAACCCGTATATTTTACAATTTTCTGTTACAGTTTTTTATTGCCGATGCAGCATACAAAATATTGATGGCCAATATTGACTATTAATTTTAAGAAATCAGGAAAACTATTTTTATTGCAACCGTTGATGTTAACATAAGGAGAAAATAAAATGGGCCACTTGGTATTTGTTAAAGTTAAAAAAAGTCTTTGCTGTTGTACTGATAAACATGATATGAATATCGGTTTCAGTTCATTAAATCAAGTAGGTTTTACTGTCAGTAGGTACGTCGTGTTTTACTGTCAGTAGTTACGTCGTGATTTACTGTCATCGTGATAGTTTTTTGAAAATAGGCTTACCAGCGATGAATCAGAGTAAAATACAATGGTACATTTAACAGAGCGTCAATGATTTGAAATTTTAATACTAAAAGTATGTGGTGACAGGTAATACCATAATATTTTGAAATTTTAGTATGTTTTATTTGCGACATCATTTGTAGGACACGAACACACGAAGAGGTATGTGTAATTTGAGGAAAGTGGACATGTACGAGAACTCCCAAAATGTGGCCGCCCTGCTATTACAGAGCAAACAAAAACTGACATTTTTTTGTCGATGGTTGAAAACTCTCATAAGGCTACTGGATTATTGCAACCGAAAATTACATCAGTCAAACAAATGTTGGTGAAAATAATAAAATAGCATCTTCATAAAGTACAATTGGTACAGGAACTAAACGAAGACGATCCAGATCGTAAAATGGAGTTCTGTGAAACAATGTTGAATAGATTTGACACTAATCCTAATTTCTTTAATCAAATCCTTTGTTCTGATGAGGCTACTTTCCAGTTAAATGGCATGGTCAATAAACAAAACTGCAGGTACTGGTCAGATGAAAATCCTCATTGGTTGGTGAAGGCACATACGCAGTATCCACAAAAGATCAATGTGTGGGCAGGAATTATTATTGATACTATTCTTGGACCTCATTTTTGGAATAGAACCATGACAGGTGAGAAATACTGGGCATTTTTTGAATTAGAGTTGATTCCAGAATAAGCCAGACTCTTTCCTGATGATATGAATCCATAGATCGTGAATAGATCAATTTGGATTCAGCAAGATGGAGCGCCTCCTTAGTATTTTCGAGGCGTTCGTGAGTTTCTCGACATTACATTTCCAAATCGTTGGATTGGAAGAAGAACTATCGGATGACCAGCAAGATCTCCGGATTTGACACCTCTAGATTGGTTTTTTGTGTGGTGATTTAAAAATCGAAGTGTATGTGAATAGGCAACATACTATCCAAGGACTGAAAGACAGAATTACAGAGAAGATAGCACTAATTTCTCCGGAAACGATTAGAAAAGTCTTGGATGAATTTTCATTCTGAATGGATTTCTGTTTCCAAAGACAAGGAGGTCATATTGAACATATCCTTTAAGTTTTTTCTCAAGGTATTGTTTTCTGTTTATACTGCAATATTAATTACAAAATATTTTTTTTTTACTAATTTCTAAAAATTATTGGTAAATATTGGCCATCATCAGTTTGTATGCTGCATCGTATATCTCAGAAACTGTACACTTGGCAACGTCGGAAGTATAAAATTAAAAATCGCCGGTCCATCTAATATACATACCAAAAATTTTATTATTGTATCTTACGGGATGTCAAAGATATCTTCATGTTACCATATTTTACGTGCGCACTGTATATATAGTATACATATATAGTGTGTATATATTTATATATATATATAAATATATATATATATATATATATATATATATATATATATATATATATATATATATACCTGGTATGAGTTGTATATTGTTACGTAATTATATTTTCATCTCAGCGGGAACATTGCGGTGAACAGCACGTTGAATCTCCCCAAAGTTCTCATACAAGTATTTCGTGATCATATCCGTTCTTAAATTCACACAAGTACAAAATCATTCCACGACATACCTATTTATAACCAAAGTGAGTAGTTTTCAAATCAACACTAGTTTTAAGAATACAAAAAACCTGATGACCCCACGAAAGTCAACCGAAAGTGGACTTTGTACCTCTGGAATCCGTTCTCACAGAAAGCAGCGCGGCGTTGCCACGGCTCACACATTTTCTGGAACAAAGAAACAATCATCAACAAACGATAAAACTACCAATCATGATTCTAAAATGCTGCAAAGGTTGAACAGCGTGTTATCACGTATGCATACATTGTTATGGAATATTACATAATAGTTGCGTTCTAAAATCGAAAGGTAAGTATAGCATATTAGGGGGAAACAAACTGATCTGTTGCAATGTTGAAAACGAGAACACAAATAGAGAAATTGATCTATGTCAGTTAGAACATATAATAAATGAATTGTCAGATGATACATATAGTAAATACATTGAGAAACTGAAAGCGGAACTCAACCAGTTTGTTGAAGAAGCCATGAAACTAGAGGAGGATATGAATAACCCAATATCAATGAAGGGCGAAATGATAATCTTAATAAAAAACTTCAACAATTAGAGAAAGAACTTCAATAAATCAGGAATACAAACATAAAAACAAATAACCAAATCACACAGTTTAAAAACGAGTTGAAAGAACCCATGAAAAGTTCCAGAACACCAAACAGGTGACATCATTCGAATGTTATGACAGTAGTATGTGGGTCAGTACATCTCACCCCCTCCTCTTTTTTCCCTAAAAATAGGCCCCTCCCACTTTCGCAAAAAAAAATGTCCACCCTTTACCCAATGAGGATGCCTAATGATATATATTTTTGCATAAGCTTCTTCCCCATTCGTCCAATGAGAAATGCTATTACATTAGCTCCGCCCCTCGTCCAATGAGATATATCTTTGTATAAGCTCCTCCCTATTCGTCCAATGAGGAATGCTATTACATTAGCCCCGCCTCTCCGTTCAATGAGATATCTTTGCATAAGCTTAACCCTATTCGTCCAATGAGGATTGTTATTACATTGGCTCCACCCCTTCTTCCAATGAGATATATTGCATGAGCACATCCTTCGACCAATGAGACATATTTCCTTTTTATTGGACAGACAACTATTACCATAAAATATTGTGAGTCGCTTTGACACCACACTCCATACAGAGTATGTTGTTACATAACGTAACTGAAAACATGGTCAGGAGTACTACTGGGAGGATAGGGATAAGAATAAAACACAGTTCAAAATCAATACATATATTCAAATATCTCATATATAATTCGGATCTTATTATACTATCTTCCAAATATATATTATAAGTATTCAATTGAAGTCATGCTCCACGACGAACAGTTCCTTTCATAGCGTTATAGGTTAGATAAGCATCATGAATAATGAGTGCAAATACTTTGGTGTTTTTCGGAAAAGACACACTACCAGCCTCGAATTCAATTTTGATATATCCACAGAGGAAGATTTTACAGCTTGTGGTTGGTGCAGGCAATCGATAAGAAATACAGGGTTTTCATAGAACGACCCATAATCCATCAATCATAATAAGCGGCTGCACATAGTTTTTTCGAAAAGTCTTAGTTCCTTCGTTCATACGGGTATACCTCACTATTGAGTGTCAAGCGAATATCTCGAATGTTGGCGTGGGTGAATTTGGTAGCGTCTTCTTTCTTATCATCGGTGTTATCGGTTTTCTGAAACGCTATAATAACGAAACGGGGTCTCTCTAGATTGGTACCAGTTTTGATGGCCCATACATCTGTAGAAGTTTGGCGAAGAGATGGTAGTTCATAGAGATCCCACATTCTATAGGCAATTTTGACATTAGCTTTATCTTCACTTTTATTCAAGCGGGACATGAGTTTAAGTTTCGAGCGATCATTGGGTATTATATGTCTAATTTTCCATTCTATTTTGGATATTTCCACATCGGCATCAACTTCACCGATATAACAATTCTTGAACGACCGTGCGATTATCAAAATCAATTCTTGTTTGACAAAAAGAATACCATGAGTGTAGTCTTCGGCGAAGCCCATTAGGTATTTGAGTGGTAGTCTCCCACAGAATGTATGACTACACTATCCAATATGTCCTGATTCGATCCCCCCCATAACCTGATTCGATCCGAGAGACCCCAGCCAGATGCTGAAAGAATGTTAGTATCCTGGAGCACGTTTCATGCGAACCACAGTAACTTGTTCACCATCCATATCATATCTAGTTTCTTCGAAAAGGAATGCCAAGGCATTATTGGATAGGTTACAGACTTTCCCATTCTCTTTAGGAGTAAATTTACCTCCTATATATATATGCCTCGGTTATATCTAGTATGAGGTCTTGAAAATGCAGAGGAATACGGACTTCATCCGAGTTTCTGTAGTTGGGAGAACCATATGGTTTATAGGTGTGCTCATGTAGGCTAACAATCGAATTGTCAAACACAGGCTCATCAAACACCTCCAATAAATCGCTTGTAGCTTCCATTATTTCTATTTTCGATTACTTCGGAGTCGTAGACCTATCGACTGGAGGAATCGCGGTCTTCTGAGCAGCTTATGTGTTACCTCTCCAGAACTCGATCGGTTATGAACATTCATCATATCTGTTTGTCTTTTATCAGTATCTCTGTGGGGTAGCGTGAACGGACAACTGTGAATGATATCTGTATCCCATTATGACAGCTCTTTCAGTTCTAAGATAACAATTATTTTTCTCCCTGAAATCGACCGGCTCTCCGTTATCATCCAATATTCGTAGAGTGATGTTATCGATCAACTGACGAGCACAGGGACCGTTCGGCATATAACTAATATTATGGTTTTCCTTCGTCAATTTATATCCAGGTTCCACGTCTATGTCAAACTGAAAGATGGTATGTACTCCTTCTCCATTCAGGAATGCTCCAGAAATGATATTACTATCAATTCGTATCATTCGTACCTTATTGATGTTAACAGGAAGCGTAGATTCATGCATTCTTTCCTTCTCAAGGTGTACTTTTCCAAACCCCAGTAACTCTGCATGAGGAATCTTTTCGTGTGAAATCAATATAATATTTTGAATATATTTCACACTTCAGGGTATTGTGGTTTGCCTTCAGTTGAAATATTTTATTCATCTCGACAGCCTCTTTGTTGACTGCTCCAAATAGCATCTGTTGTAGAACAGTATTTATTTCTTCAACCTCATAAACACCAGGAGGGATACGCTCTGATATCCATGAAGAAGCTTTGGTTTTCCTATAGGTGATGACATTATTACCATCTGTTATATTGAGGATTGAGTTGTACGAGTAGAACCCCAGCAATCCCAACCCAAATCGTTTCCTCACATCAAGTTCTATAGGTGGATAGAAAATGTCTCTCAAAACGGAAGACTGCCCTGACAGAGTGAACGTTCTAGACATGACTGATAACATTCACTATATGTAACGTAACTTATTGGCTAGAGCATGAGTCAAAACAAATCCTACGCCTCTTTGAGGGTGGTGATGAATATGAGAATATCCCATGTGTTTTCTGATCCCACATTGACATTCTCCATCTGACAATAGCAGCAGAATATTCTCCTTTGTGGAGGTCCATCATTCACATCAGAAGGTTCTGGTTTTCCGGGTTCATCATCATGTCCTGGACAGAACCTGTATTTCATCATCCCGGGGTCGTTTTGCAAATTTTCTGGAAGGTTATCCCATACCAATGCTATCTCGTATGGCACACAAGCTATCATCACTTCTTTCGGCATATCAGCGAGTTGTCTGCTACTCATTTTCGTCAAACTCCTAACCGCGAGAAAGCGATGAGGGAGTGCCCCATTCGTTTAATATCTTCACGTGTCATTGCTGGTGTAGTTTCCATAGTTATTTTTGTTGAGAGTTAAGGAAGTTCAGACACAAATGTCCACACCACACTGTATTGAAATCTTGTTGTCGTTCATAGTTATATAGAATCTGAGGGTTTTCCTTTCCTCTGCGCATATAGCCTATCAACTCCAAGGGAGGGGGTAAATTACCAAAACTATCATAATAATCAACCATGGCTCCCTTCTTGGTATATGCTACCTAATGCGTCCCTGCCCCGTTGATACTATCAAGGTTCACTATAGCAGACTTGTCTTTGAATGGTCCTGATTCTGGCAAAGTATCACGCATGAATAATCCTCGGAAATTCTTCAATTTCAAGGCTTTGGCATATTTCAGAATATCAATGTCAGATAAGGGTCTTTGAGGCAGGGAATTCATTAGTTTTTTGTATTGTATGGTTTCAAAAATAGTCCTAATCCCGAGCGATATGGTTTGATATACAAACCACCACCGCTTTTTCCCAGGGGAAGGGACTCCATTTTTCTGTTATGTCTGGTGTTTTCAGCGAGCTCTTTTTTCTAGCTTTTGCCTCATTAATTGTTCTTATGATTTGGGAAGTTCCGCCTGCTATAGCTCCCAGAGCGGATAATCCGGCGAATATAGGTATCAACGGCAACACCCACCTGTCTTAGGAATTGGTATTACCCTAGGCGTTTTGATATTCTTTTTCCACCCAGTTGTTTTATAGCCTGTCGAGCAGCGATGCGAGCAATTCCAACAGCTTTTTCTATTTGTTTCTCTAGTTTTTTGCCTCCTGCTTTCTTCATTCGTCTCGAGCTTTTTTAACAATTCCAGATTCGAAAGAATTTTTTTTCCTCCTCTCGAAGCTCGAACACTTGACATGTGTCCCATACCAAATTTTTGTTTAGTCTTCATAATATTCGTTACCGCCCAAGCAGCCACCTTCTCACCAATGCTAGCGTCCTTCGACTTGACACGATTCCACGCACTATGTTCCAATTCTTTATCTGCCCTATGTCTCGCGTCGATATCTTCAGGATTCAGATTGTATGCTATGTCGTGTTTCTTACAGAACTTATCCAGAGGGTTGATCCAGGATCCTTCCTTGCTAGTTTCCTTCAGCCTTGTACCGGGCACAATATTGGTAACCCGGCAATGTAACTCAACAGGTAGTTTATTAATCAATGTGTTTATTATTCCAGATCCAGTAGTCTTTCTGATTCGAAGCGAGAGCACTCAATACGTCTTTCTGTACGCGAGTGGCATTGAAATAAATGATAAAAATAGTACTCGCTATTAAAATACTCCAATATGAGACTTGTACAGTTGAACAAAAGCTCACAGTTGATAATCTAGACGAGAAAATGGAAGAGGAGAAGCCCAGCAGAAACGTCATGGTTCATTGTGCCTTCTTCATTCTATCAGGAAACAATTTGGATGATTGCACTTATTGAAAACTTAATGCTTATGATTTATTGACTATATATATATATATATATATATATATATATATATATATATATATATATATATATATATTCCAAATCTCTGTATCAGCCAAAATATGAATACTTATGTCGAGTATTATCAGCGGTTGGAGGGTTGGGCTTTCACCCTTTCGGAGACCGTTGTGAAATAATGGACCCTTCGGAAGCTCAAGAAAACTCTGTATTCATTTTCGACGATGTCATTTTTGAAAATCAGGACGTGATCAGATCATACTTTAGCATGGAAGGCATAAGAATATAGATAGTTTTACCTTGTCCAAACCTATAGTAGGGTACCAAAACAACTAGTAAGGACAATGCCAACTTTTTGATATTATTCAAACAGGATGAAATAAATCTCAGACATGTTTACTCAGACCATGTTGCACCGGATGTGACATTCACGCAATTTCTTCAGATGTGTGGAGAGTGTTGGGAAGAGAATATACGATATCGTAAGGGGTTTGACACAATTATATATCCCTGAAGATTGAAGTAGTTCTTCAGTTCGTGTGTGTACCGTGTAGAGAGATTATCTTTGGGATCATGCCCTTCGATGAAGACACCAATGATGAAGCGCAATTGAAACGCAAACTCGTCGAAGCAACAGAGTCGGTGAGGAAAAAATTCAAATCTATCAAGTCCAGGCATGTTGAAGATAAATTGGAACTCGAGAAATTTCATGAGCCTGTAATGGAACCCTTACAAGCTCTTCCTACCCTGACGAAACAGAATGTTACTCCTACGAATGCCCCGGGCTCCGAAGATAATAAAATAAATCATGTAGGTGCATTTCCATTCGGACACTTGGATTCTCTCCTGAATACACCATCTCCATCAGTGGCTTCTACAAGTTGGAAGGAGAGTGGTAGTGATGATTACAGTTATATTATATGATCATATATGGAGGGTTTGGAAAAATGCAGGAAAGGAGTTTGACCCTCAATACGGCGTACGTATTGACCCTACGACTGAAAAGACTTACATAGGAAATGTGGGGATACGGTTCACTGATAAGGAAATTTCGCTGTGGAAAGATGATGCAAGGATAGCAACATTCAACGGGGGTCCTGAGCTCTATGAACTAATATTCTTACGGCTTCCCCAGGCAGCCCTCAACTCGAGACTAAAATCCGAAGATCTACAGTCATACAAAAATATTCTGATTGATAGTGAAGCTGCGTATAAAGACTACAATCCAGGAAAAGGACTTGAAAACAACAGTACGCGGGAATTTGTTGAAATAATAGCTCCATTACTCAATGAAGAGAAGGGTAATACCATCAATATAATATCTACACCCAAACTCAATAAAAACACTAAAAGATCGAAGAGAGGAACTGGTTATATGCAGGAACTGTCTACAAAGAAAAAAGTTGGGAAATATTGGAGTCGACTATGTATACTGGAATAAACCAAAGGAACTTATCGATAGGCTACGTATTCTTTGGAGTTCGCGTCTGCCGGTCATACCAATCACAGGAATGAAATAGTATCCATAATAGAAGAGCTACGAGAGAGGATTATCTATTGATCTATTCGTCAAAGAACAGGTTATTTAATTTTGTATAGTTTCAAAATTTATCAGTTTCATAAGTAGTGTCCATGAAGAAAGATGAGTAAAACTATAGATAATTTGTCAAAAGAGAAACGGGTCGAGAATTACGCGCGAGGACCTGCAGGTATCGGATTCAAACCTCTTCAGATGGTCAGTATGATATGCAGGTAGAAGATTGAAAAACACTGGCGAACCAGTGGAGATGGAATTCTGTAACACGATCATATCTGGATAAAACAATAGACGAAACCAAAAACTAATTTTGCTGCTGTACAGGCTGCTGTACAAGAAGGCATCGATAATATTTCTCGGATTTTCGAAGGACATTTGACGATAAATTTCGGAAGTCAGATACACATTGAGTAGGAAATATGATATTTTAGCAGAGAGAATGACCGATTCGGAACAGAAGGTTTCAGACCCTCGTTCGAAAGATGGACCTTGTGTTAGCTGTACCTCCTTTTGGGAACCACACATGAGATAGAGATATAGCGTCCGATAAGCCAGATACCGTTAACCCCAAACGACAAATTGTAAATGAAATTCATGCTCCCGCACGTAGAAACTTTCGCAGAAGAAGGACGGTGATAAGAGGCTTTGCAGACTCATGGCAAATCGATTTGGCTGATTTTCAATCATACGCCAAGAATAATAGGAGTTATCGGTACATTCTAGTAGTTATAGATGCCTATTCCAAATTCACGTGGTGCAGACCACTGAAGAATAAGACTGGTCTCGTTGTTACTGGTGCTATGCAAACTGTGCTCCGAGAGGCAGGATATTCCCCAAACGATATCCTCAGTGATCAAGGGACCGAAATCTACAATCAACATTTCAAATCACTGATGGAAAAATATCACATAAATCATTACTCTACATTTTCTACAAAGAAGGCTGCCATCGCTGAACGTGTTATAAGAACTCTCAAAACGAAACTCTATAAGGAATTCTCTACCAGAGGCCGCTACAATTGGATAGATATTTCACAGGACATAACGAGACAGTATAATAATTCTACTCACCGTACGATAGGAATGAAACCATCGGATGTAACATCGAAAACTAAATTGAAAGTGTATGAATATCCTAATATAGCCTCAAAAAGAGTGGGATATCATGTGGGCGACATCGTTCGTATCAGTTCTCAAAAGGGGGCGTTTGACAAGGGATATCTTGCAAACTGGTCTACCGAATTATTCAAAATTACTGAAGGTGATAAAACCAATCCTGTTACTTACCTTCTGGAAGATATGTTTGAGCAGGCCATCAAAGGAAACTTTCATCAAGGAGAGATTTCGAAGACTCTCGATCCATCCACATATCTGGTTGAGAAAATTCTTGCACGTCGAAAGAAAAAGAAGACAGAACAAGTGCTCGTTAAATGGCTAGGATTTTCAAACAAGCACAACTCATGGATAGATAAAACCGATGTATTATAGGTTATAATAAAACATAATGTTAGACTATTTACGTTTATTATCAATAAAGAATACAAGTATATGATGTTTCATTCAAACATACAATCAAAATATCAGACGACTGATATTTCTGAGGATTTTGTCATAATTGAAACTTAAGAATTCCAACATACAATATGACTTCACAGTATTGTCTAAACTACATAAATTCCTGATTATAACATCAAACTTACAATCATTATATGGTTGAGAAGTAATGCACAATAACATATTGTTGTAATAAATCGCTGCTTTTCAGTAATTCTAATCTGGAGGGGATCAGTGGTATAAATTTTGACAGCTCTATCAGCCAGTCATCCTCAAGATATATTTCTGAGATGAACTTGATAGTTATGGAGCTGGATCGTATATAACGGAATTTGTATCTGGAGGCCCAAAAAACTACGCCTATACCGTATATTCCCCAACTGAAAATGAATATAATCAGGTGTGCAAGGTCAAGGGGTTCATGCTCAATTACCAGGCCTCTCAACTTGTTAATTCCGATTCCATGAAGAGAATGATTCTGAATAAGGAGAAACCATCAATACCAATACTTTCAAAGTACATCAGAAGAACAGCAACTCATGAAGTGGTAACCAAAAAGGAAATTGAACAATATCAACCCAATTCTACTAAGAGAAAATTCTTGTCAAACCACGATTCGGTTCCTTACGGTTTCAAAAGTCAAAAGTTAACCCATGATACCTCTAGTAACACGTCTGAATTCCTTTAAAACCTCTGAAACCAGTTGAAACTCGATCAAGCTTGTCCAGACATGTGCTACAAAACAAAAAGTGGGGCAGATAATTTCTGGAGGTAGTCGTTGCAAATTCGACTGTACAGATATGAATGACAAAATGTGATAAGTATACATCAGTTGCAAGATGATTTCTGAGTACCGTAGAAGGTTGAAGGAACACCACAGAAATCTGAAAGCCCTCAAACAATTGATAGAACTGTACAAACTGAAACATCTGGTGCTCAAAAAATTCACCTATTTGAGAATATGATGTTATTAAACTCTACAAAAAGAAAATTTATCGCCAACTACGATTCCGTTCCGTTCCTGGCAGCCGAGTAATGTTTCTCTATAGTCTTCCTGAACTTGCTGGAACCTGACTAAACCTGTTCAAACCTATCCTGACATGTTCAGTAAACCAGTAGTGGGGGCAGATGATTTCTAGACGAAATAGTCGCCGAATTTCAGTGTTTTTCGAATCGTCGTTCTATCAGTGACTAGCCAACTCTCACTATGGAAGCATCATCAGCAGATAGCGAGTATGAATCTGAGGAAAATTCACATTCGCCATACAGGCAATACCTCGAAAGAATCGAGCATTTCTATGATAATGAGATAAGGTCTGAGACAAGACTCGTTAATGAGGTAGGATACGATTTATCAAATTTTCCCATTCATATCTCAACTGGATACAGTGCTGCAAGAAACTTTTCACCTGTTGTGAAGTAAATGCTGCTGCCTACGAACAATAATAATAATAATAGAAGTGTTTCACTGATGGACCTGGACTGGTATGAGTTTACGTTCAATTCTGACCTGCAACCTGTAGAGGGTGTACCAGCACACATGGAATCCACGAATTTCAAGCTGATAAGTTTTCCAAGCGTAATGAATCGTAGGATTTTGAAGTTGAAGAGTTATGGTGCAGAAATATATCTTGAGGATGACTGGCTGATGGAGCTGTCAAAATTTATACCACTGATCACCTCCAGATTAGAATTATTGAAAAGCAGCGATTTTTCTAACTATTACAACAATATGTTATTGTGCATTACTTCTCAACCATATAATGATTGTAAGTTTGATATTAAAATCAGGGATTTATGTAGTTTAGACAATACTGTAAAGTCATATTGTATGTTGGAATTCTTAAGTTTCAATTATGACAAAATCCTCAAAGATATCAGTCGTCTGATATTTTGATTGTATGTTTGAATGAAACATCATATACTTGTATTCTTTATTGATAATAAACGTAAATAGTCTAACATTATGTTTTATTATAACCTATAATACATCGATTTCATCTATCCATGAGTTGTGCTTGTTTGAAAATCCTAGCCATTTAACAAGCACTTGTTCTGTCTTCTTTTTTTTTCGACGTGCAAGAATTTTGTCAACCAGATATGTGGATGGATCGAGAGTCTTCGAAATCTCTTCTTGATAAAAGCCTCCTTTGATGGCCTGCTCAAACATATCTTCCAGAAGGTAAGTAACAGGATTGGTTTTATTAACTTTAGTAATTTTGAATAATTCGGTAGACCAGTTCGCAAGATATCCCTTGTCAAACGCCCCCTTTTGAGAACTGATACGGACGATGTCGCCCACATGATATCTCACTCTTTTTGAGGCTATATTAGGATATTCAGACACTTTCAATTTAGTTTTTGATGTTTCATCCGATGGTTTCATTCCTATCGTACGGTGAGTAGAATTATTATACTGTCTCGTTATGTCCTGTAAAATATCTATCCAATTGTAGCGGCCTCTGGTAGATAATTCCTGATAGAGTTTCGTTTTGAGAGTTCTTGTAACACATTCAGCAATGGCAGCCTTCTTTGTAGAAAATGTAGAGTAATGATTTATGTGATAATTTTCCATCAGTGATTTGAAATGTTGATTGTAGAAATCGGTCCCTTGATCACTGAGGATATTTTTTGGGAAATATCCTGCCTCTCGGAGCACAGTTTGCATAGCACCAGTAACGACGGGACCAGTCTTATTCTTCAGTGGTCTGCACCACGTGAATTTGGAATAGGCATCTATAACTACTAGAATGTACCGATAACTCCTATTATTCTTGGCGTATGATTGAAAATCAGCCAAATCGATTACCAGTGAGTCTGCAAAGCCTCTTATCACCGTCCTTCTTCTGCGAAAGTTTCTACGTGCGGGAGCATGAATTTCATTTACAATTCGTCGTTTGGGGTTAACGGTATCTGGCATATCGGACGCTATATCTCTATCTCATGTGTTGGTTCCCAAGAAGGAGGTACAGCTAACACAGGTCTATCTTTCGAACGGGGGTCTGAAACCTTTTGTTCCGAATCGGTCATTCTCTCTGTTAAAATATCATATTCCCTACTCAATGTGTATCTGACTTCCGGAATTTTATCGTCAAATGTCCTTCGAAAATCCCGAGAAATATTATCGATGCCTTCTTGTACAGCAGCCTGTACAGCAGCAAGAATTAGTTTTTTGGTTTCGTCTATTGTTTTATCCAGATATGATCATGTTACAGAATATCCATCTCCTACGGGTTCGCCGGTGTTTTTCAATCTTCTACCCTGCATATCATACTGACCATCTGAAGAGAGTTTGGATCTGATACCTGCAGGCCCTCGCGCGTAATTCCCGACCCGTTTCCTCTTTTGACCAAATTTATCTATAGTTTTACTTATCTTTCTTCATGGACGCTACTTTTGAAACTGATAGTTTTTGGAACTATACAAAGTTAAATTACCTGTTCTTTGACGATTATGATCAATAGATAATCTTCTTCTCTCGTAGCTCTTCTATTATGGATACTATTTCATTCCTGTGATTGGTATGACCGGCAGACGCGGAACTCCAAAGAATACGTAGCCTATCGATAAGTTCCTTTGGTTTATTCCAGTATACATAGTCGACTCCAATATTCCCAACTTTTTTCTCTGTTGACAGTTCCTGCATATAACCAGTTCCTCTCTCCGATCTTTTAGTGTTTTTATTGAGTTTGGGTGTAGATATTATATTGCTGGTATTACCTTTCTCTTCGTTGAGTAATGGAGCTATTATTTCAACAAATTTCCGCCTACTGTTGTTTTCAAGTCCTTTTTCTGGATTGTAGTCTTTATACGCAGCCTTACTATCAATCAGAATATTTTTGTATGACTGTAGATCTTCGGTTCTTATTCTCGAATTGAGGGCTGCCTGGGGAAGCCGTAAGAATATCAGTTCATAGAGCTCAGGGCCCCGTTGAATGTTGCTATCCTTGCATTATCATCCCACAGTGAAATTTCCTTATCAGTGAACCGTATCTCTACATTTCCTATGTAAGTCTTTTCAGTCGTTGGGTCAATACGTACGCCGTATTGAGGGTCGAACTCCTTTCCCGCATTTTTCAAACCCTTCATGTATGATCGTATAATATAACTGTAATCATCACTACCACTCTTCTCCCAATTTGTAGAAGCCACTGATGGAGATGGTGTATTCAGGAGAGAATCCGAGTGTCCGAATGGAAATGCACCTACATGATTTATTTTATTATTTTCAGTATTTACAGAATTATCTTCGGAGCCCGGGGCATTCGTAGGAGTACCATTCTGTTTCGTCAGGGTAGAAAGAGCTTGTAAAGGTTTCATTACAGGCTCATGAAATTTCTCGAGTTCCAATTTATCTTCGACATGCCTGGACTTGATAGATTTGTATTTTTTCCTCACCGACTCTGTTGCTTCGACGAGTTTGCGTTTCAATTGCGCTTCATCATTGGTGTCTTCATCCAAGGGCATGATTCAAAAGATACTCTCTCTACACGGTACACACACAAACTGAAGAACTACTTCAATCTTCAGGAATATATAATTGTGTCAAACCCCTTACGATATCGTCCAGTTTCTAACTCATTGTCTTTATCGATTACCATGAACCCGTATTTTTCTCTCCAACACTCTCCACACATCTGAAGAAATTGCGTGAATGTCACATCCGGTGCAACATGGTCTGAGTAAACATGTCTGAGATTTGTTCCATCCTGTTTGAATAATATCAAAAAGTTGGCATTGTCCCTTACTAGTTGTTTTGGTACCCTACTATAGGTTTGGGCAAGGTAAAAACTATCTATATTCTTATGCCTCCTTATGCTAAAGTATGATCTGATCACGTCCTGATTTTCGCAAATGACATCATCGAAAATGAATACAGAGTTTCCTTGAGCTTCCGAAGGCTCCATCATTCCACAACGATCTCCGAAAGGGTAAAAGCCCAACCCTCCAACCGCTGATAACACTCGACATAAGTATTCATATTTTGGCTGATACAGAAATTTGGAATATATATATATACGTTAGCAAATCTTAGGCCATTAGGGTGCGTCAATAAGAAAATCATCAAATTCGTTTTTCCTGAGTTTGAAGGTCCAACAATGATTCCTCTGATAGAAGAAGGCAATAATGAACCATGACGTTTCTGCTGGGTTTCTCCTCTTCTTATTTTCTCGTCTAGATTATCAACTGTGAGCTTTTTGTTCAACTGTACAAGTCTCATATTGGAGTATTTTAATAGCGAGTTACTATTTTTATCATTTATATCAATGCCACTCGTCGTACAGAAAAGACGTATTGAGTGCTCTTGCTCTCGAATCAGAAAGACTACTGGATCTGGAATAATTAACACATTGATTAATAAACTACCTGTTGAGTTACATTTGCCGGGTTACCAATATTGTGGCCCTGGTACAAGGCTGAAGGAAAGACTAGCAAGGAAGGATCCTGGTATCAACCCTCTGGATAAGTTCTGTGAGAAACACGACATAGCATACAATCAGAATCCTGAAGATATCGACGCGAGACATAGGGCTGATAAAGAATTGGAAAATGTGCGTGGAATCGTGTCAAGTCGAAGGACGCTAGCATTGGTGAGAAGGTGGCTGTTCGGGCGGTAACGAATATTATGAAGACTAAACAAGAATTTGGTATGGAAAAAATGTCAAGTGTTCGAGCTTCGAGAGGAGGAGGAAAAAAAAATCTTTCGAATCTGGAATTGTCAAAAAAGCTCGAGACAGAATAAAGAAAGCAGGAGGCAAAAAACTAGAGAAACAAATAGGAAAAGCTGTTGGAATTGCTCTCATCGCTGCTCGACAGGCTATAAAACAACTGAGTGGAAAGAAGAATATCAAAACGCCTAGGGTAATACCAATTCCTGAGACAGGTGGTGTGTTGCCATTGATACCTTTATTCGCCGAATTATCCGCTCTGGGAGCTATAGCAGGCGGAACTTCCCAAATCATAAGAACAATTAATGAGGCAAAAGCTAGAAAAAAAGAGCTCGCTGAAAACACCAGACATAACAGAAAAATGGAGTCCCTTCCCCTGGGAAAAAGCGGTGGTGGTTTGTATATCAAACCATATCGCTCGGGATTAGGACTATTTTTGAAACCATACAATACAAACAACTAATGAATTCCCTGCCTCAAAGACCCTTATCTGACATTGATATTCTGAAATATGCCAAAGCCTTGAAATTGAAGAATTTCCGAGGAGTATTCATGCGTGATACTTTGCCAGAATCATGACCATTCAAAGACGAGTCTGCTATAGTGAACCTTGATAGTACCAACGGGGCAGGGACGCATTGGGTAGCATATATCAAGAAGGGAGTCATGGTTGATTATTATGATAGTTTTGGTAATTTACCCCCTCCCTTGGAGTTGATAGGCTATATGCGCAGGGGAGAGAAAAACCATCAGTTTCTATATAACTATGAACGACAACAAGATTTCAATACAGTGTGGTGTGGACATTTGTGTCTGAACTTCCTTAACTCTCAACAAAAATAACTATGGAAACTACACCAGCAATGACACGTGAAGATATTAAACGAATGAGGCACTCCCTCATCGCTTTCTCGCGGTTGAGGAGTTTGACGAAAATGAGTAGCAGACAACTCGCTGATATGCCGAAAGAAGTGATGATAGCTTGTGTGCCATACGAGATAGCATTGGTATAGGATAACCTTCCAGAAAATTTTCAAAACGACCCCGGGATGATGAAATACAGGTTCTGTCTAGGACATAATGATGTACCCGGAAAACCAGAACCTCCTAATGTGAATGATGGACCTCCACAAAGGAGAATATTCTGCTGCTATTGTCAGATGGAGAATGTCAATGTGGGATCAGAAAACATATGGGATATATCATATTCATCACCACCCTCAAAGAGGCGTAGGATTTGTTTTGACTCATGCTCTAGCCAATAAGTAACGTTACATATAGTGAATGTTATCAGTCATGTCTAGAACGTTCACTCTGTCAGGGCACTCTTCCGTTTTGAGAGACATTTTCTATCCACCTATAGAACTTGATGAAGGAAACGATTTGGGTTGGGATTGCTGGGGTTCTACTCGTACAACTCAATCCTCAATATAACAGATGGTAATAATGTCATCACCTATAGAAAAACCAAAGATTCTTCATGGATATCAGAGCGTATCCCTCCTGGTGTTTATGAGGTGGAAGAAATAAATACTGTTCTACAACAGATGCTATTTGGAGCAGTCAAAAGAGGCTGTCGAGATGAATAAAATATTTCAACTGAAGGCAAACCACAATACCCTGAAGTGTGAAATATATTCAAAATATGATATTGATTTCACACGAAAAGATTCCTTAGCAGAGTTACTGGGGTTTGGAAAAGTACACCTTGAGAAGGGAAGAATGCATAAATCTACGCTTCCTGTTAACATCAATAAGGTACGAATGATACGAATTGATTGTAATATCATTTCTGGAGCGTTCCTGAATAGAGAGGAAGTACATACCATCTTTCAGTTTGACATAGACGTTGAACCTGGATATAAATTGACGAAGGAGCCTCATAATATTATTTATATGCCGATCGGTCCCTGTGGTCGTCAGTTGGTCCATAACATCACTCTACGAATATTGGATGATAACGGATAGCCGGTCGATTTCCAGGGAGAAGAAATAATTGTTATCTTAGAACTGAAAGAGCTGTCATAATGGGATACAGATATCATTCACAGTTGTCCTGTTCACGCTACCCCCACAGAGATACTGATAAAAAGACAAACAGATATGATGAAATGTTCATAACCCGATTGAGTTCTGGACAGGTAACACATGAGCTGTCTCGAGAAGACCGCGATTTATTGGAGGTGTTTGGTGAGCCTGTGTTTGACAATTCGATTGTTAACCTACATGAGTACACCAATAAACCATATGGTTCTCCCAACAGAGAGCTATATATATATAGAAGATAAATTTACACCTAACGAGAATGGGAAAGTCTGTAACCTATCCAATAATGCCTTGGCATTCCTTTTCGAAGAAATTAGATATGAGATGGATGGTGAACAAGTTGCTATGGTTCGCAAGCCTGGTGTCACTACAACTCTGAAAAATATGGTATCGTATGGACAAACTCAAAAGCACTCCCTTTCAGCATCTGGCTAGGGTCTCTCGGATACGGATCGGGACTTATTGGATAGTGTCAGTCATACATTCTGTGGGAGACTACCACTCAAATACCTAATGGGCTTCGCCGAAGACTACACTTATGGTATTCTTTTTGTCAAACAAGAATTGATTTTGATAATCGCACGGTCGTTCAAGAATTGTTATATCGGTGGAGTTGATGCCGATGTGGAAATATCCAAAATAGAATGGAAAATTAGACATTTGATACCCAATGATCGCTCGAAACTCAAACTCATGTTCTGCTTGAATAGAAATGGAGATAAAGCTAATGTCAAAATTGCCTATAGAATGTGGAATCTCTATGAACTACCATCTCTTCGCCAAACTTCTACAGATGTATGCGCCATCAAAACTGGTACCAATCTAGAGAGACCCCGTTTCGTTATTATAGCGTTTCAGAAAACCGATAACACCGATAATAAGAAAGAAGACGCTACCAAATTCACCCACGCCAACATTCGAGATATTCGCTTGAGACTCAATAGTGAGGTATACCCGTATGAATGAAGGAACTTAGACTTTTCGGAAAAACTATGTGCAGCCGCTTATTATGATTATGAAAAGTTTCAAGCCTGCTACTACGGTAGAAGTATGAGTGAGCCATTGATGGATTATGGGTCGTTCTATGAAAACCCTGTATTTGTTATCGATTGCCTGAACCAACCACAAGCTGTAAAATCTTCCACTGTGGATATCAAAATTGAATTCGAAGCTGTTAGTGTGTCTTTTCCGAAAAACACCAAAGTATTTGCACTCATTATTCATGATGCTTATCTAACCTATAACGCTATGAAAGGAACTGTTCGTCGTGGAGCATGACTTCAATTGAATACTCATAATATATATTTGAACGATAGTATAATAAGATCTGAATTATATATGAGATATTTGAATATATGTATTGATTTTTAACTGTGTTTTATTCTTATCCCCATCCTCCCAGTAGTACTCCTGACCATGTTTCCAGTTACTTTATGTAACAACATACTCTGTATGGAGTGTGGTTCAGTCAAAGCGACTCACAATATTTTATGGTAATGGTTGTCTGTCCAATAAGAAGGAAATATGTCTCATTGGTCGAAGGTTGTGCTCATGCAATATATCTCATTGGAAGAAGGGGTGGAGCCAATGTAATAACAATCCTCATTGGACGAATAGGGTAAAGCTTATGCAAAGATATCTCATTGAACGGAGAGGCGGGGCTAATGTAATAGCATTCCTCATTGGACGAATGGGGAGGAGCTTATACAAAGATATATCTCATTGGACGAGGGGCGGAGCTAATGTAATAGCATTTCTCATCGGACGAATGGGGTGGAGCTTATGCAAAAATATATATCATTAGGCATCCTCATTGGGTAAAGGGTGGACATATTTTTTTTTGCGAAAGTGGGAGGGGCCTATTTTTAGGGAAAAAAGAGGAGGGGATGAGATGTTCTGACCCACATACTACTTATGACATTCTAACACTTAGACATTACCAAAGGTATGGGGAAAATATTGAAGAAAAAAAAGGCTGTTTTCAAGAGAACGTATCACAGAAAACAAAATTCGCAACAGGTTTCCGCGACAACAACAAAAAAAAATTAACTCGTCGACTAGAGAACCTCCTCCTTTTTTTTCGTCGGTTAAAAATAGTGGACACTTTTTAGAACAATGTCATATATGTTCAACAAAATAATAAGAAAATAATATTGATGTGGTGATGTTGGGTGAGCATTGGCTAAGACTGGAAGAACAGTTATACAGTTCGTATTTTTTATGTCGTACCACTATTGTCATCTCGAAAACGGTAGATGATACGAAGTTGAATTGAAGAAGAGTTGCCTATTTTAGTGACCAATGAAACAATGTGTCCAAACCGAAATGGCCCGTTTTTTTTGTTTGTGCTGGCTCCTCTATTTTAAAGAATATGGAAATGTGTTCTGGAAACTTTCTTTTCTGTTTTAAATTTGCTTCGATATGCTATGCTTTGATTTTCAATACGACGTTCCGTTCTTCTGGGACCACCCTCAACTCAATTTTTTCGAATGTGGACCTGTATTTTTTCAATGAATTTAAGTGGTTCCCATCTTACCGAGTTCAGATATGTATCTTACCTGGTTTTTGTTTCTACATTTCTGACCATTAATTCCAGCATCAAGGTCCGAACAATGGAAATCCTTTCCTTCGGAATACCGTCCTGATTTTATTTTTGTTCGTATTTGAAAGGGTATTCGACTCAAAATGCGAGGAAACAATTTAAAATGAATCTACCTTGAATAAATACTCAAACTTGGAATCGAATCGAGATCAAATCCAATGTGATGAAAAGGAAAAAGCAGAGGAATTACAAGAAACAACGATTGATACATTTACTTCATACATTTTTTATGTGAAACATCAATCGTCGCAGCTTGGCTGTAAAATCGACCAGTTTGCCGTCACGGAAAACAGTGTGACGCTTACTACACACCGTTGATTCTTTGTGTTCACAATATCTATCCGACTTGACATGTTTACCGTTCGTAAGCACGAAAATGATATTTTATTGTTATTGTTTTGAAAGCGCTTAGAAGAATTCGAATCAGTGTTGATATTATTGAATCAAAATATGAGTGACCAACAATAAACAAAAAGTCAATAATGATCAGAGTGCAGGCGTCAGTGAGATGTTCAATATGTGTGCAAAACGTTTACATTACGAAACACAATCGACCGTCTCAAACCAAAGGTTAGTAAATCATTTGTTAATATACTATTTTTTTTTAATTACTATTCTATTTTATTTGTTCATTTAAGGTTAGAAATGAGCTTACTGATGTCAACAAGTGGTTTATTTCCTGCGCATGCGTGAAATATGCAAATATATATATATATATATTATATATATATATATATATATATATATATATATATATATATATATATATATATATATATATATATATATATATATATATATATACAGTGAGCACGTAAAGGTTGGAACAAATTCGTTAAAAGCTTGATATGGCCATTGGGGAAAGAAGCTCAGACACGATTTTTTTTTTCAGTTGCGCATTTTTTGGTAATTTTTTTCATGGCAATACCCTATTTTGATAATACCTTGAAAAATAACGCATTTATCTGTGTATGGATGTCATATTTTTTTCTATGTTACGTAACCGTATGTTCGAGAAATAAAAGACATTTCATTCATAATAATGTAATTTTTTTCATGGCAATACCCTATTTTGATAATACCTTGAAAAATAACGCATTTATCTGTGTATGGATGTCATATTTTTTTCTATGTTACGTAACCGTATGTTCGAGAAATAAAAGACATTTCATTCAGAATAATGTAATTTATAAAAATGACAACAGGACTAAATGAATCCACAAACTATCGAATTATGAAGTGCTCAAATTGCAAGCCATTTGCCTCTTGACAATATGCAACGCGATGTTGAAACTCTTGCAAAACATCAGTAAGGCTACCAGCGTTAATTAAATTAGTTTCGGTCCTAATTATCTCTTTTAGATCATCAATAGTATTAGATTTGTTAACGTACACTTTTGATTCAAGGTATCCCTACAAAAAAAATCTAGTGGGGTTAGATCAGGAGATCTAGCTAACCACTCTAAAAATCCTCGTCTGCCATCTATTGGGAAACATATTATCGAGGTATTCGGTTAGATTTTCTATCCAATTCCTATTGAGATGTACTTTTTTCCCGTTTTTCTTCCAAGTTTCGAATTTAATTAATATGATTTTTTTTCTTTTTTAAAAATATTCTCGGTATAGCTATGTTGAGTGTATTGTGATCGACATTTTGTGATTGTTTATATTTAACATGTTGAATTTTGGTTTTTGGTTTATAATAATCAGAAATTCGAATATTCACTGAGATGTTTCACATCTGCCAAGCTTCCCGTGACGGCCAACTTTTTTTTTATGTGGTAGAGCCGAGAAGCGTTTTTCTTGTGTGTCCATTCTTAGGCAAAAGACAATTATTTTGTCTGTCTTTGAGCTCTATACGTATTCTCAAATAAACTCATTTCAAATGAAAACGGATAGTTTCAAACTTCATGAAGTTTGTAGTGAGCCATGGAATTAAAGGAAGTTAATGAAAAATTACAAATCAACGAATTCAAATCTGAAGGGTGGATCATTTACACGTTGAACCGAAAATTTTAGAGTTTTCTTATGATGAGCAAGTGGATATGTTGTACGTGTATTCGAGGTATTTGAGAAATAGCACCATATATATCTCTGGCTATGTATCAAAAAATGTATACCGAACGTCGTCACCCCAATCCCAGAATTTTTGAACGTATTGAAAGAAGTTTACCAGAACATTTCTATCTCATTTGTGGAATCTGAGAATGAAAATTACCCTGATACTGGAAATGGTGGTGATAATGATATCAACATTTTAGGAATGTTTTTTTTAGTTCCATGTTACACATAGTACAATGATAATTTAATCAGGATTCGTGGAATACAAGAAAAATCAGAATGAGGAAGTATCTCTCAGAGAGAAAGCGAGGAAAAGTAATATATCGCATTCGTCAAAATTTTTTTTTTTTTAAAACATAAATTCAAGCCCTACAGAGTGAGAAAAGAACATCATTGGCGTTTTACAGACTACAATAAAAGGGCAGAATTTTGCACATGGCTACTGGGACATTTTCGGCAAGATGATGAAATTTGTAGTAAAATTTTATGGTGCGACGGAAGTCGGTTTACAAATAATGGATGGTTCAACAGGATTATTCATAATCACTGGCTCCAGGAGAATGCTAATTTACATAGTGCCACCAATTTTCAAGAGAGGTCTGGCATTAATGTCTGGGTTGGTGTTTTGGATACCAAAATCTTCGGTCCCTACTTTTTCGATACTCCATTGACGGAAAGAGTTGAATCTTGAGTTCCTATCGGAGATTCTAGGTGATTTTTTGGAAGATTTGCCTCTGAATGTCCTGAAAAAATTTGAATATTTCCAACATGACGGAGCACCACTGCATCGCACACGAATTTGTAAAACATTTCTCGTTAGGACCATGCCAGGAAGATGGATAGGAAACAACGGTTCTGTAAAATGGCCACCGCGTTCATCTCACCTCACTCTTCTCGTTCATTCGATATGGGGTTTTATTAAGTACAAAGTGTTCAGTTCAACTTTTGAGAATGTGGAACAGTTGGAAGCTTCAATAAGACGAGCACGCATGGCTATCACTCCTCGAATGCATCAATATTGCCACTAACATACCATTTTGAAAGTAAAAATGTGTTTGAGGAATGGAGGTTTGGCATCAATGTCTGGGTTGGTGTTTTGGATACCAAAATCAGAATGAGAAAGTATCTCTTGGAGAAAAAGTGGTATATCGCATTCGTCAATGAAATTTTTTTTGTAGAAACATAAATTCAAGCCCTACAGAGTGGGAAAAGTACATGATTTGCGTTTGACAGACTACAATAAAAGGGCAGAATTTTGAACATGGCTTCGAAGACATTTACGGCAATATGATAAAATTTTTAGTAACATTTCATGGTGCGACGAAAGTTTACAAATAATGGATGGCTCAACAGGAATATTCATCATCACTGGCGCCAGGAGAATGCTCATTTACTTAGAGCCACTTATTTTCAAGAGAGGTTCGGCATTAATGTCTGGGTTAGTGTTTTCGATACCAAAAGCATTGGTCCCTACTTTTTCGATACTCCATTGACAGGAGAATTGTATCTAGTTGTATAGGACCTTGCCAGGAAGATGGATAGGAAACAAGGGCCCTATTGAATGGCCACAGCGTTCACCCGACCTCACTCTTCTTGATTATTCGATATGGGGTTTCATCAAAGAAAAAGTGATCAGTTCAACATTTGAGAATGTGGAAGAGTTGAAAGCTACAATAAGACAAGCATTCATGGCTATAACTCCCCGAATGCTTCAAAATTGACACAAATAAACCATTTTTAGAACGAAAATGTATTTGAAGAATGGAGGGCGTCAATTTGAATACCTTATTAGACGTCGGTAGCAATGACTTGAAAAATGTGTACTTGAGATATCAATTGTTGTTCTTTGTTACTTTTATAGTTTGAGGTCTTAATTTTGAAAACTTTCGAATTCAATGTGTGATTCAAAATGCCTGCAAAGGCAAGAGCAAAATCAGTAGAAAATAAATTTTGGAATTTTTTATGTTTAGGCCTCGATGAAGGAATTTATGGGCAGAAATGTGGAACAAAAACCAGGTAAGATACATATCTGAACTCGGTAAGATAATAACTACTTAAATTCATTCAAAAAAATACAGGTCCGTATTCGAAAAAATTGGGTTGAGGGTGGCCCCAAAGAATCATATTGGAAATCAAGGCACATCATATCAAAGCAAATTTGAAACAGAGAAGAAAGTTTTCCGTACATATTTCCATATTCCCAAAACTAGAGGCGCCAGCGCAAATAAAATAAAATGGTCCATTCGGTTTTTCCCGTATACTTTGAAAACCGTCCGTGATATTGTCGATTTGGAAACATCGTTCCATCGTTCACTGAAAGAAGCAACTTTTGTCTAATCCAACCATCTTCGTGTCATTTACCGTTTTCGAAATGCCAATAAAAAATACGGACTGTATAACTTGAATAATTATAACATTGCGTCTTGCTTCCTCAAAACGCTTCATATTCTTGGAGGTGTGAGTATTCTTGTTGACAACCATATGAGAATTCCAAAAATCAATGTGCACAAATACAATAAAGAAAAGGTTGAGACCTGCTGGGTAAAATTCATCCAGGAAAACTGGATCTTTAAATATGTGTATGTCGTTCCCCTTGCGACTACTCATTCAAGGAAAGTATCTATCAAATATGAGAGATTGTCCTAAGTTATCATGAATGAAATGACTATAAAAAACCTTTTTAAAAACAAGCTTTTATTTAAGCCGTGTACTGAAACGAATAATATGAGTTCTGGTAATCGCTGACAATGATATGATTGGTTTTTGTTGAATAATTTGTTTCAAAAAACCTTGTCACGCGAAGTGTTCCTAAGAGTAGGTACCAACTAATTTTATAGGACAATGATTGGTTGGTAAGTAACAACAAGTATTAATTTTAACACAATTCGCGCGACAAGCTTTTTGAAACCAAATAATTCAACAAAAAATAATCAAATCATTGTCAGCGATGACTTAAACTCATTTTATACGTTTAAGTACGCGGCTTAAATGAAAGCTTGTCTTCAAAAAAGTTTCTTATTGGTTATTTAGTTTTTTGATTTTTAGTTAGTTCGCCTTATTCTGTTCATTTCTGATAGAGCATCGATATCACAAGGTCTCATGAGATATCATGATCTCCGACCCCAAGAACTCCCACACATGAATTTCGAATGGAATCTGAATATAATCACAAAACTCGTCCGCCTTCCTGAAGTCGCCATCTAGATTTTGACAAAAAATTCTTCATAATCTCCCAACCTGAAAACCCACACATACCAATTTTGAATAAAATATGACCATAATCACAAAACTCGTCCTTCATCTTGGAGTCGCCATCTTGAATTCATGAATTTCGACAAAAAATTCATAATCTCAGACCCCAAAAATCCCTGCATACCAATTTTGGATCAAATCGGGTCATAATTACGAATCTATGAATTTATGAATTTCGACAGAAAATTCATGATATTCGACACCAAAAACCGCCGCATACCAATTTTGGATCAAATTGGACCATAATCACAAAGCTCGTCCCCCATCTTGGGGTCGCCATTCCGAATTTATAAATTTCGACAATATTTGCATAATTTACGACCCCCAAAACCCCCACATACCAATTTTGAATCGAATCGGACCATAATCACAAAACTAGTCCCATCTTGGGCCGCCATTCATTATAAATTCGACAAAAATTCATAATTCCGACCCAAACCCCCACATACCAATTTTGAACCGAATCGGATCATAATTACAAATCTATGAACTCAAGATGGCGACTTCAGGAAGGCGGACGAGTTTTGTGATTATATTCAGATTCCATTCGGAATTCATGTGTGGGAGTTCTTGGGGTCGGAGATCATGATATCTCATGAGACCTTGTGATATCGATGCTCTATCAGAAATGAACAGAATAAGGCGAACTAACTAAAAATCAAAAAAACTGAATAACCAATAGAAAACTTTTTTAAAGACAAGCTTTTATTTAAACCGCGTACTTAAACGTATAAAATGAGTTTAAGTCATCGCTGACAATGATTTGATTATTTTTTGTTGAATTATTTGGTTCCAAAAAGCTTGTCGCGCGAATTGTGTTAGAATTAATACTTGTTGTTACTTACCAACCAATTATTGTCCTATAAAATTAGTTGGTACCTACTTTTAGGAACACTTCGCGTAACAAGGTTTTTTAAAACAAATTGTTCAACAAAAACTAATCATATCATTGTCAGCGATTACCAGAACTCATATTATTCGTTTCAGTACACGGCTTAAATAAAAGCTTGTTTTTAAAAAGGTTTTTTATAGTCATTTCATTCATGATAACTTGAGACAATCTCTTATATCTGATAGATACTTCCTTGAATGAGTTGTCGCAAGGGGAACGACATACACATATTTTAAGATCCAGTTTTCCTCGATTAATTTTACCCAGCAGGTCTCAACCTTTTCTTTATTGTATTTGTGCACATTGATTTTTGAAATTCTCATATGGTTGTTAACAAGAATACTCACACCATTTTGGAGCCTCCATTTCGGTTTTTTCTCTAACGAAATAATGCTTTGCCACCAGAATTATGAATACCTGCCAAAATCTCAAATCAATCGGACGACTAGAAGTCGGTCAGCAATTCCCTTGCAAGATTTCACCCAAACTAACAAACAAACGAACTAAAAAAACAAAATTATTATAGGCGAATATTTCAATATGAATTTTTCTGTTAGCTCGAGAGAGTGAAGAAATTATCAATATATTCCTATCTTTTGGACTTCAATATGAGATTACAGAATGTACCAGACTACAAGGCAATTCAAAGACCTGTAGAGACGATATTTTCAATAATGTGGAATAGACAAACGCGGAAGTTATAAATATCCTCTTGTCAGATCATAAAGCACGGATAATAAAATTCAGTGATGAAGACAATACCAAGTGTCCTAGTAAAATTATACACAATAAATCTGTACAAAATAAAAGTTTATTTCTCAATCACTTAGCTTTCGAAAACTGGGCTGAATTGTACGCTGAAAAAATGCCACAAATGCAGTGGACATATTCTATAATACCCTGAAATGCTATCACGATATATCATTTTCCCTAGTTGAAATAGGAGTAAAGAGCAAACCTAAATCTGTTTTTTCAGAACATCCTGAAGTAGTCAAGATGGAGAAGCAATTAACGAACCTACATGACTTCATCGGACAAATACATTCAGAAAAAAATTAGGTCATAAGTGAATTCAAAAATGAAAAATATGAATATGAACATTGAAAAGATAACAAATGACCGAAGAAATACTCATCTGGAAACATGTGAACAACAGCAAGGAAAATGAACACACTCAAGTAATAAAATCACGAGTGAAGAATATTATGAGTATATCGCAAATTTAGCTAGTTGAATAATTGAAAAATCTCCTGAAGAACACATAAACAGGCCTTCTACCTCTTGTTTTGGAGCTCATTCGGAAGACCATAACCATTCCTTCGATTTTTCCAATGGTTTTAAAATATTACATGACATTAACCACAATAACGTCAAACTGGATCTTTTGGAGGATTTGGAAAAATTAAGAGAAATTTCTAGGAATAAAAATTGTGTTAACACTCGGATTCACTTGAATCAGAGCATCTCCAATCCCATTTTCAAATCATTATAAAAGTAATAACAATACTGTTACTCCTCCTGTATTCTCTTCTGTTTTGAATTACATTCCTACTTCTTTGGTTAATTTTAAATTTGGCGCGTTTCGTTTCTCAGTTGACATATCCTCCTTCTTGTTTCATTGTGTGGTCAGACATTTTCCTGCTCATGTTTTGTTGTTTGTTCCATTTCAGAATAGATAACATTATGAAGATAATCATATATGATAATGGTTCACAAAATCAGTTCTTCTTCAACATTACTTTCTGTAAAATAAAAAGTGAGTTGACATTTTTATCACATGTCTCTTGGGTTATCAGAAAACATGCATTTTTATTTTTCACATTTCAGAATTCTCCTAATGATTATCTGATGATCGAAAATAGCTAGTGATTCATCATTTTATGCACTATAGCCCATAGGCTTCCACGCCTAAAACAATTAATATACTTTATTTGATATTCTATATTTATTGAAAACAAAAATAAAAAAATAAGACTCCACACATCCAACAAACGGATGAAATCACTCGCTATAGAAACGATATACAGATACCGAAACAAAGACTAGGAAAAATTTGAGAATAAATCATTACAACCCATTGCACATACAACAAAAAAATATGAATTTGATGACATTTGAACTGACCTTAGAAGAACATCTCCTGGCCTATGCTTACTACGACATATCAGAATTCAGGTTAGGTTAGGTTCTTTTTGAGTAGGGCGATAACCCCCCCCTCCACTGCGACCTTCTCAGATCTATTGAGTGCACCTTCAAGTCCCGCGCTTCTGGCGAAGGCGATGATGAGGCTTGGTGTTACCTTCTCCAGGTCTTCGTGCTCTAGCTGCCCGTAATCCATACGGTGAAATCTTATTCGTTCCAGAACCCTGCATCTGCACAAGATGTGCTCTGCTGTTTCTTCTTCGTCTTGACAAAAGCGGCACTCTGCGCTTTCCGAAAGTCCGATTCTTTGGAAATGCACCCGCAGTGACCTATCAGTAGCCCTGTTATAATCCTCAGATTGTTCTTATTCAAATCTAACAAGGCTTACGAAGGATTTGGTATAAACGCCTTCGGGTGGACTTGTCCCACTGTTTCATTCAAGTACTCGAGTTTTTTCCGCTCGGTCCAGTCTGAAAACACTTCTTTGGTTCTGCTCATATTCCGAAGAAGGGCTCTGGTTCTATGAACTTTTGAATAGTGCCTTTCTTTGTCAGAAGGTCGATTTTTTCATTTCCCTTGAAGCCTTTATGTCCAGGGACCCATAGCAGAGTCATTCTGTTGTCCCTGCCTTCGCTTTGAAGGGCTTCCACGCAGTTCCACACTAATCTGAATTCTATCCGACTTGATGCCAAAGCTTTCAGTACTGCTGTCGGACATGATTTTGATTGATTAATTTTTTTTGTTTTCGTTCAGAATTTCGTGCAGGCAGACTTCGAATCCATGGAATATTGTGGCGTACTGTCCCAGGTTTATACTAAGGTTAAATTTCGGTTCTACTCCATGATATCCAGCCCCAACTCCGTCTTTCGTTTTGAAGCTGTCTGTGTACCATTGTAGATTGGCCCTTGTGAGTTCTCCTACTTTCGTCTCCCATTCGTCGCTGCCTGGAAGAAGGATCTCATAGAGTCTATCAAAGTTTTATAGGGGGATCATTGTGTCTGGAGGCATTGCTAGAATCGGATGGAATTTCATCTCGTTCTCGATCTTGCTACTACTTTCTTTCTTATCACTCGTTGACCTCGACAGGTTTCTGTATTCACTCTGAGCAGATGTGCACAGGAGGGATGTTGAGGGGGAAATTCTATTGCTGCTGTCGGGGTACTCTTCTGTGCTCCTTTGCTCCACCAGATCACAGCTCCGTAGGTAAACATAGGTCTCACCACTGTGAGGTGAAGCCAGTTCATTTGTATGGGTTGCATTCCCTATGTTTTTCCCACAGATTCTTCCAAGTCCATAGGGCTAGCCTTGTTCTGTTGGACACTTTTTCTAGATGAGCATTCTACGTAGTTTCTTATCTAGAATTACCCCTAGCTTTTTGACTTCTTCCTTGAATGGAATCAGTTCACCATGGAGAACCGGCTTTCCTAGCGAGTCTAGCTTTCTTCTTCTGGTGAATGGTAGTATCACTGACTTGCTGGCTTCGACTGATAATTTTTTTTTCACACAACCCAGTCTTGAGAGGCGCTTGGAGTATATCCGATATAACTCCTACAAACTTTCCTCTTACTGTTATAACTATGTCGTCAGCGTAGACTCGACCCTCGATTCCCTCTGCCGTAGGAGTAGATCGTCTACGAGAAGTGCCCACACTAGGGGTGATAAAACTTTTCCCTGTGGACAGCTTCTCACCGCCCTGGCCACGCTTTCATCCTGATGGAGGAGGCTCGAAATTGTTCTGTTCATCAACATCGCCTCGATCCAGATTCAAACAGTTACCGATATCCTTTTGTTTATTGCTGCTGTGTGTAGGGATATCGGTAGTCGTTCAGTTTTCCGACGAGGTTGTCTCGTACATCTTCTGTTGATTTTCCTACCCGGTAATCGTACTGGTGGGTGCTGGGACGGTTTTCATTCAGAACCTTTTTTCGTATGTTTCTATCCAGGATCTTCTGTGTGTCTTTCATCAGAAATGATGTCAAGCTGATCGGGCAGAGGGATTCAGGAAGGTTTTTATTGTTCCCAACTTTTCGTATACACCCAACCAGTATCGACGTCCAGCTCGAGGATAGGTATCCCCATGCCAGGCTGGCTCTAAAAAATTGAGTGAGTATGGGCATTAGTATCTTGGTCCCATTCTGTAGTAGTGTGGGAAATTCCATCCTCTCCTGGTGCCTTGTGCGGTTCAAAGCAGTTGATAGTCCATTCAACCCCTGCTGGTTTGATGCTTTCGTATTGCTTTCTTTCAATCTTCTGGTCAAGGTCTTCTTGGTCGTCCTGGTTGGAGTGGAATCGGCTGGTTTTCATCAACAATCATGGCGCCTGGTAAATGGTTCTGTACTAGAATATCAGAATTCAAGTTCGACATTCAATTGAGCTGTATTACTTCTATGTAAATCCTCTTAGGTTTTTAAAATTCTAAACTTGAATTTAATATGAATTTTATATTGTTTTGTATCGTATATATATTGGCCTGTCAATACACTACAGTGTATATTAGACCACTAATAATTTTATTCTTTCCTTTTCCATTTGAAGTGGGTACATGCATCTAGGCGTATCAAAATTTTATCCTTCGTTTCTTGGGTAACATCATTCGGAAACAACAATAATTATTGTTTTCTTGAAATATATGTCAAAACAGTATCCCTTGTAAAGCCATATTTCGAACCATTATTTACTTTTATCAATTGGCGGTGAATATTGAGAACAATCTTCTGACTTGAGAGCTGAAGCCTCATATCAAACGTTTCTTCTTCTACATCTACAATGTCTCTGTCAGAATGATCTTTAGGAGCTGTAGCTACATAAGAGCAGGATCACTTGCCAACTCTGTCGCTGGTCATGAATCAATTATAATTGATTTGTAAAACTTCGTTTGTAGAAACAATTCCACACTGCAATACAATTATGAACGGTGCAAAATAACTTTGGTCTACACTTTATATGTGATTCAATTGAATGAATAGAATGAATGCTGTATGTTAGCATCACTTGTGATACCTCGTATGAAATGTAAACTTTCGAATTCATCCTCACCTACCTCCATACCTCCATATTTACGAGAATGATATTCATGATGACAGATTCGAAATCTACTTTTGGTCCAGTTCGACTCAAAATCTTGGCGTTTTTGATTCGGAGAATAATTAAAAAAACACGCCTATATAGCAATATGGTCTGAGAATTCGAAAATAATAAGAATAAAGGCAGCGTCCAAAATATTTTTTCTCATGTAAAAAAGCGTGGGGTGCTGATATCTTGATATCATTATGAAAAGTGACTGAAGAGCACCCCACGCTTCCTAACGTAGGAGAACATTTTTTGATCAATGACTTTATTCTTATTATTCTCTTCAGACCTTATTGCTATATAGGCGTGTTTTTTAAATTTTTTCAAACTATTATTTTATTTTAATATATTTTCGCGAGTTCATTCTTTATTTTCATTCCCACGAGCAACGAACAACGGTCAACCCTCTCAAAGGACCGATGGAAGGGTAAGGCTCTTCCCTGAGGTTGACGCTAGCCACCCTCTTGCCATTTATCCCTCGGCACGTTTCTCACCAAAATATTGAATTTGGTGGATTAGAAATTCAGTTTTCATAGTAATACCAATGCAATATTGATATGCTGGACTTTGGAAATGATTCGGAAATATTCCATTATGCATTGTTTTTCGTAAACGTTTCTCTTCAAAAATCACATTTTCACACAACATTAAAAAATTAATGAGACACATGACTATAGGACATATGACGATATGTCATATGACAGCTCGCTTGAACTATGTTTTATGAATGGAGGTGATGAAACTTTTCGTTCTCTTTCAGTGCCCTGCGTTTTGGCGAATGTGCTGAAAAATATCGGTGCATTCGACAATTTTGAAATGTAAATTTTTCTGACGACCTAGTGAGATTCCAGTCATAGCTATAATTATAGTATTGTCATCGGTTCTTATACGTTTGCAAATTCCAAATACTTAGACATCTGAAAGAGGGTGAAAAGTAATTTCAAAGATTCCATTACCTCATTCATACATACATATATACAGGTGCAGCTAATAATGTGTGTATAAAATAATAAATTTCATATTGCAACTGGCTTTATGTATGATTCTATCAAACTTGTTTAATGCACTTCCATAAAATCTTGGTTTTTATATTTTTTCAGGATAAGATGGTTGTTAGTCTCTTGCAGCTCATGGGATATGTCTTGGGAGGGTTCGTGTTATGCCATTATGGACAAACTTTGACTGACGAGGTAAGTTATTGTTCATCCAAAATTGATGTCAATTTGCCTGGATGGAAAATATGGTTTCAGTTTGTTGTTTCTCATAAATAATCTGACAAATGATTTCTTAATCGCACGATACTAGCTTGGGGAATTTTCCCCAGTCTAATGGCAATTTTTTTTTATTTAAACAAGCGTTACGATTACTGAATATATTATACACTCTATCGTATCGATTATATTTCGGGTATATCATCGATTTGTGGGTGGAAAAACAGGTTTTTCTATTGCAGGTAGAAAAAAATATGTCGTATTGTAAAAACAGCATTTCGTGATTTGTCCGAAAATATGAACAGGGTAGTTATAACATCGTACGTGGAATCATCTACGACTGAAATATAAACTCGAATCACTATATTCCACGTTCAAGGTAACCAATCCGATATAAAATTGGAATTTTCTCTTCTCTAAATAGGTGAGGATTTGCGTCACTCTAATACCTCACATTTTGTGTATTTACATTTCCATTCAGATAGAAAGTACTTCCGTCACTGAAACAAATTGTTTTGACATAGTCTGGCTGTTGGTTAGTTTTAGTTTCCATATTTTCACAAAATTTTAGTCTTTGGTCTGGGTTGTCGTCTGAGAGTTGATGAACCATTTCCAATTTGTATAGATGAAATTTGTTTTTCTTCAACACTCTGTGTACTGTACTTCGACTGACTTCACAACGTGAGTTGTTGAAGAAGTAGGATCAACTATTACTTCTGCCAGAATATCAATTTTTTACTCATCAGAAATTTGTGGTCTGCCAAATCGTTTCGCATCATTCATACCACCCGTTATTTCAAACTTACGAAGAAGCTCCCTTAAATAAATCCTCGAAACGGGGCGATCGGTAAACCTCTCATTGAAAATGCGTTCTGCTGCATGAATATTTTATTCAGTTTCACCAAGAACTAGGATCGCTGCTACTTTATCACCTAAAGCACGTACCATTTTGCTTCTTGAAGCACTTAAACGTTCGGCTCACAACAGTTCAACAAATTATTAAAATGTACAAAAACTTGGACAATTACAAAAACGTCGAATCAAGGAGACTAACAAAAACATCAGCTTATTCGACAACTATCCAGAGGCGGAGCTTGAATTTGGAATTTCAGTATTAACTGATTTAATTCATCACAGCTTTGCGTTTTTCAAACAAGAGTTGCCAAAACTGCCATAAACACAAACAAAATAATTGTCATTGAATAGGTTTTTTCGATACCTTTCAAAAGAGGTGTCGCTTGCCGTAGGGTTCCATTTAGAATTATTGGTCACAATGGCCTTGTCATCTATCATCACTAGTAACGAAGTTTTCAACCTTTAATATTCAGTTTCCAAATTTCACTTGTTTATGTATAATCGTTCCAAAAATAAGAGGGGGGGAAGGGACTTCCGAAGAGCACTGTATACTCCTATCCAGTTGATTTGATCGACTACCCTGTAAACTTGTTTTATGGTTCCACGATAGCTCCTGATACCGAATTGGTAATCGGGGCTCATTTTGTTCCATGACGCGGAATTTTTATCTTTCTAATACGAAGGATAATATTGGCAGAAGTCTATAGGTCCGTAGGAAAAAACTAATTATTATGATTTCTAATAGTATTGTGGCTCTGATAGATTTAGCAGCAATTCTTGTAGGACCCATCTGTAATTGAGTCCTAACCTGGTGTTTATTTTGGGTTGATTCAGCTCGGTATATATTGTCAAACGTTTCGTTGTGTGATATTTTCCATTGCCGAATATATTTGATGTGGATCATCTAGACTTCCATCTATTACTCTTTTTTTGGACAGATATCTTAAAAGAAAAATATTAGAGAATGCATCAACTTTTTCTTCATTGTTTTTGTCCATTCGTCGTTTGATTTTTTTTTTTTGGTTGCTTCCACAGTGAGTATGATTTACTTCTGGAGATGGGGTTATATAGTTTGTATTTCATTCTTATGTTCTATCATCAGTTTTTCTAGTTTTCAGCTGCTTTACTCTTCCGTTCTTTGGTGTTCTATTCAATTGCAATTTTCTGTTTTTTTGTTGATATTATTGTTGTTTCACAAGCTGTTATTCATACATTTGTTGTTGATCTGTCACATCTTATTCAGCTCTGAATTGCTTACAGATTGTGCCTTCGTAACCTAATTTAGATTCACTTGGTACTATTTGTTGTTCAACATTAGAATTGATAGCAATCAATTCTTCTCTTTCCTCTATTAAAAACTTCTCAACAAAAAATCAAACCGACGAAATACGGAACTGAAAAGTAAAAAATAAAATGAACCTTCTTAGTCTGAATAACTGAGCTCCTAACCTAATGTAAGTAACTAATTGTGAGTCGACGCGAAACAAACAAGCAAATGAATTGGGTGAGGCGTGAAATGATGGCATCGAGTTGGTTGGTGACATTCTGATAATTTTTTTGAAGTAATTCAATGATCTTCGTTGACTGTTTGTTTGGCGCCGACTCAAAATTAGTTACTTACATTAGGTTAGGAGCTTAGTTATTGATACTAAGAAGGATCATTTTATTTTTTACTTTTCAGTTCCGTATTTCGTCAGTTCAAATTTTTGTTGAAAAGTTTTTATTTTTAAATTTTTTGTTGCTGAAATCTACTAATTACTAACTGCTTGTTTTTTTATTACTTCCAAAATACTTACTTACCCACCTTAATTCAATAATATGATAATCTACTTTCTATATTTGTTGTAATATAAATTATTTTTGTTGTTCTGCTTAGTTTATTTCATTACTTTGTATATAATTCCATCCTCTCATAGAATATAAGGATTGTGATAATGACACTAGCGATCTGTCATTGTCAACTACATATGTGTGCAAATATGCACTAGTGAAAAATAAATTATCCCCTATTTTTCTACACGTAAGGGTGTATATTTCCTTTCGAAATCCAAATATGATCAACTATGAGGTATACCCTATCTGATAAAAGAAGGATCATCCAAATCGAAGATCCTAGTACAAAGTTATGCCTGATAGAATCGGTAAACGGACCGGAATTCAGAGGGTGACTGATCAATATCCTCCATTTTGCTACCCTCAGGGTACGCACTATCCACTGAAAAAGAATTATTGGAATCGGACGCCTCAGTAAAAAGTTATGCGTGATCACACTTAAAAAAAATATACGCGTCGACTAGAGAACCTCCTCCTTTTTGGTTTCGTTGTTTGAAAATCAACACTTCTGAAATGTTTCTGATCTTTTGGTCCTCCGAAAGTTGCCACAACATTCAGGCCCGGATGTTACGCCACTGACTCAACGATTTATTTCAGATTAACTCGATTGGAGAAGTAGTATATGCATCGAAATGGTATCTCAATCAGCCTAAGATGGTGAGAGATGTCAAGTTTATTCTCTCAAGATGTCAAAAACCAATTGAGCTGAATGCTTTTCTGTTTGGTACTTTCGGCTATCCGACGTTTATGATGGTAACTATGCATTTATTTTATTAATGTATCTTGAGAAATTTATTCAAATTGTGAATTTTCAAATAGCATACGAGAAAAAAAGGATATCCTATTGGTTTCATGTTCTTGAAAAAAAAAAGAACATGCTAAAATATTTCGTATTTTAGCATACCCGAAGTCTATTTCAACTTTTTCTAAAAAATATCTATTTGTTGAAACATTAAAATTTTTCCTAAAATTCTCAACCTCCATAATCTGTTTTTTTTCAAATTTCAGATAGTGAAGACATCGTACTCCTACTATACGATACTTAGACAAAAAATTTAGGAAGCCAAAACCTTCCATACGAGTTATCAGGCACCATGTTCCAAGATAAAGAACACTCATTCATTGTACAAAAAGATAAAGTAACTATACTGTGGTTAGAAATGTAAGAGAGTTATCAAACTCAGAGATTTTATATATATCAAATCTGGAAATGCACTTTCCAACGAATTTTTCGTTAAATGCATATACATTGAATAATAAACCTCCATCGAATAATTTTTGACGTTATTTTCCGTTGGTGGTTCAATAGTCACTGTCGAATTAGAAACATGTGCGAAGTTGTTAGGCACGTTTCACTGATATTCCACGAGTCGACTATGAATCGTTTTTGTTTTGTTTCGCATGAGTACCTTTGGAATTAAAAAAAAGTGTTGAAAAAAAAGATGCCAAGCTCTGATTCGGAAACCGGAAGAAATTATCGCTCTCTTGATTTTTGACTTCCGAGCGAAAAGTGTGTGGAGAAGTGAATTTGTCTCTGTGGGTAATTACCTTGAAATATCTAATAGAATCGCTAATAATTGGTTGAGTATATCTATTGCTGCTTTTTGAATTGCTTATTCACTGACTTTATCATATAACTATGAAATAGTATATTTTATGGCATGTGTTGAGAGGTTAGAAATTGAAAAAAAATCGTTTTTTGCATCATGTTGTTCATCAGTGGTTTCCGAAATGCCTGATTGTTACCATTTTTATTGTAATTCTATTACCGTATTCTTGGATTTCATTCATATGCCCATGTAATTTTCAAATAACCTTCGTGCATGGATTGTGGGGTTATATAGAAATTATCCTTCATTTAAATTTGAATTAACAAGTCGTGCTCGACTTTTTTATCTCCCAACGAATTTGAGTTACGTTGATTCAACCTCAATAACAATTTGTTTTCTTTTCAAAGATTCCTCAAAGTTTCATACTTTGAGTATTTTCCTCCTTCGAGTTAGGTTGCATGTCTGAAGGGCTTACGTAGAACACAAATTGAACCTTGTTGTTAACATTGTGGTTATAACTTCAGTGGACCAATTCCTACCTTTCTGACTGTCCCGTATGACTGACTGACCGTATGATTATTACCAGGGGATTTCCAGGGACGAAGAGCTGAGTTGATTATTCTGTGATATCCAAGAAGTATCCTCCCAGTCGGACGATTTCCAGGTGAGCATTTATTTCTTATTATTTTAATCTTCTTGAGGTTATTATATAAATTTCCCTCTGAGAAATGAATGCTTCAACCTGAGTGAATCGTTACTCTGCTTTTTGTCACAGAGTACTCAATCTCCTAGTGTCTTTCATTCCTGTATTTTTTCTGCATAACCTATCGATGACAATTTTCTGAATTTCATGATTATCTGCAAACTCAATCAGTCATTGATGAGATTCTCATCTAGAGGGTATCCAGAGATAGATTCACTTCCTGCTCCTTCCTCATATCGAAGAGATTTTTGAGCACATGAGTGCTGAGGAAGGATTTGTCAACCTCCAGAGAAATAATCGTTCTCGATTTGGGAAATATCGGGGTTATCTTTTGGAAAAGAGGTTTTGCCACCCTCTGTATCGCTATATATGTGAATATATGAACACTTATATCTGTATGTTGTAATGTAATACAAGTTAATTGTTATGATAGAATGCCCAGACTATTCAGTGAAGAGGAGGAGGAGTTCTTTGGACCGCCTTGGTAGTTTCTAACTTTTCATGTTTCAAGCAAAGTTTTGGAAATTGTGACTTTGAATGGGAGCCAGAATTTTTTCTTTGTTAAATTGGGACAGAAATTCAAATTTCCTACTCAATAATGATTGCAAATTAAATAACGTTTCCTTCTGTAAATAACTACAATAATAAAACAAATACCAAATTAAAGTTAATATATTTACAGCATTTACAGTTCTTAACAAATATGTATCAAATATCTGCTGTGACAATTTATTTAGTTTCAAAAAAAAATTAAAAATGTTTTTTTTTTATTTGCTGAACCTGTCGGTTTATCGGTGACGATGTACATATGATTGTAGTAGCTCTGTATGTGTAGCTCATGGCTAGACTTCACGTAGTTGAATGGCTCACAATCAGGGGGGTACTTATAGCTGCTGGGCGACCGATCAGGCAGATAGATGGATCAGGATACAAGCGCCAGCTTCCTGTCCATTGAGTGTGTTCTCAGCAATATTACATGAAAACAATATTGTCTGTATCAGAATTTGATATACAAAAAATTCAACTTCTTGAAACTTGGAATTTTTCAATGCACTCCTCAACACAGAGTTGTTACAAATGAGTGTTATTTCATCAAGAGATCATTGTTTAAAATTAATTGTGGATACAAATCAGCTTATGCTGAGATTTGTCAGTAATATTCAATACTAAAACTGAAGAACTAAATTATGATTTGATCAAAATTGACTTTTGTTCTACACGAGGAAAAAATAATATATTCTGATCTTGAGCAGCTTTACAAAGAATAAAAAAACAGAATCATACAAAAATGACTTCAATTTCAATGATATTCAAGAGAAAGCATATGAGAATTATGTTTGACCAAACGTCAAATGCCTCTTCAAAAAGTTTTCTATACAATCAAAGAATATTCCAAATTTCAAGAATAAAATATATGCGTACTTATATATATATATATATATATATATATATATATATATATATATATATTGTTATGTTATGAAAAACCAGTTATATATATTGAAAGGAAAAAACCCACAAAAAGAATAATTACTTAATAGCTATTAGTTTCAAGAGATTGTTTTCACATATTTTGAAATTCTATTCCCTTTATTGAGCCTCTGTATAATATGAATAGATGAAAATATTCAAATACTATAATACAATCAATTTCATACACTGTCATAATGATCACAACCCATAATTATTCAAAAGACAACAGGAAAGGTCTAGATTTACAAAATCATCCTGAATAAAATGTGATAAACAAAATGATATGCTTGAAACATACAGTATATGAAATTGTATGTAACTGAAATTAGCCAGGAGAACAACAAACTTCTTGATGACAATAGCCAATCAGGGAACAGTATGGTCAAATGTAAGATTTGGAATTGTAAGAAAATAAGAACGAGAAAGTGTCAGAGACAATTATCACTGAAATTGTAAATAGTCTGTAAGAAAGGAAAACTAGATTCATTTATGAGTTTTGACAAATGACCCCAAACAGTGAAAATGTGAGAACATAGTGCGCGAATTCAAAAATTCAAATCAAGAGGAATGAGGAAAAATGGTATCCAAGTAACGAAAAACAAAGCCACGAGGAGATTGAAAATAATTTAAAAACGAATGCCACGTTTTGTTGGGGGAGAAAGAAAAATTCAATTATTTCAACATTATAAGCAGAAAACCAACATTACCTTATTTGTACACCGTATACAAATATTCCTAATTTCTGAATTTGTATGGTTCCTTCTTTTTGGTATCGGATTCCCTGAGAGCATTGGATTGAGAGGGAATCCAAATTCTGGGTGTATATTGAACAGCGACAGTTCCAGCGACAGGTATAAACTTTTCTAGTGCACATCACAAACTGAACAATTTCACTAATAACTTATATCCCATCAGAAGAACTTTATTTCATTTGAATTTGAACTATTAAAGAAAATTTCACTTTCAAGGTGAAAGTGAGGTTGTGTCTATTTATCCATGACCTGTTTCTCATGATTATTCAGGAAAATTTGTAGATTGACATTAGAATAAGTTATCGATCGTAGGCCAGGTAAATTTAAGTTTTCCTGAATAAAGGAAATAATTGCTTTTTGACACTTTGTTGCTTATTTTCCACAATTATCAGCAATCGTATTCATAAACACTGAATATAAATTGACATCAGGCAGTGGCTAGTGGCTCAATTGCCTGAACCGGCTCTCTGAGACAAGAGGCGTACCAACTGAGCTTAGCTGTGGTAAGGAAAGTGATAACAATTGGCAGTAACGTGACGAGAGAACAGTGACGTTAGCTAGCAATTATTATTACATTGAAAAACATATTATACAGAGCAAAAATACTTATCTATATCATAACAATTTGGATCACAAAAAATAGCGAAAATTATTGGCAATCTTCATTTTATAACAACAATTCATATTTATAATTTATCAATACATTACAATATATATATATATATATATATATATATATATATATATACGTGATCGCTTCACCTACATTAAAATCACAGCTCGTTGATAATTATCACCAAATATGGAACCATACCAGAGATATATTCAAATATAAAATCATGAAAAATATATATTATTCAACTACATCATACCAAATACAGTGTAAGTGATATCATATATTTGTGAAACCCTCATTGATTGCCAATGAACCCTTGACAGAAAAAGCAATCTAATCAGATAAAATTGACATTGATATTAATTGGCATCCATGATTCTATCTGAACTCCTTAGGAAAATATATAATGAACGGCACTGTGATCTATTATCACATTGATTTTAATAATTCTAATCGCAATTTACTGAACAACATACACAGATGACTTCAGATATCATTCTCTTTGTGAAGAGCCATCTGACGTTCTCGTTAAAAATATATTCCAAGATAGTTTATATTTTACTTGATCAAGAATATTTCCACAAACTTCGCCTGATGTCACTATCTTTCACTGATTTGAAATTACTCTCGTAGAAGAAAGGAAAAATGCTCTAATTCATTTGTTAATTTAACATGAACAGATTCTACTTCATTGTATAATGGCTGACAAGTTTACAAGTTATCGCTATTGTAACTCACTCGATAAGGGCCCAGAATGACAAATTCATTCCTTTCAATATGATCGTGCTGTCAGAATGAATTGTCGCTCATCTTCTCAACTCCAATGACTATTCGCCGTTACCCACGGTAAGATGGCGCTAAGATTATCAATAGTGAATGAATGAATCTCTAAGCGTATCAATGAGAAATGTAACAGATATATCGTTACACATCCCCCTTTCTCCGCAGAAAAAATTTCAAAGCAGTTCTTTGCAATTTTTCATATCAAAATACTTTTCTCAAAAATAATAAAAATTATATATGTAAATTATAGCATCTACTAAGCCAAAACTTTTTATTTCCCCCTGTATAACTGACAGGCTGAATGGGTGAAAGTAACTCATAATTCAAAAAAATTAAGACGGTTTCAATAATTACAAGCTAAAGCTTCTTCTCCTTGTAGTCATGACAACTTAAATAGGATAACGAAAGAAAAAGGATTTGAACAAATTCAAAAATAAAAATGTTTTTGGTATGTACCAACTGAAACTTCAACTCTCTGTTTTCATAACAGACTAATGAGTAAGAAAAATATAGGTTGTGATGAATGACGACATCCAGGTCAAGAAACTATACGATCGGAGTCCTCCCAAATAATCCAGCCAAGATGCCCTCGGCGCTGCCAGATGTTATTGCTACGCCGTTGAGGAACATCTTTATCGACACGTCTCCTGATTACTTGAGACAACCACCGATCCCATCCAATCCGGACAAGGGACCCATCATTCAGCACACACCTGGTGAAAAAAATAAATAATATAAAGTCAACCAATTTGATTTAACTAACTGTCACCAACAACAAAAATTTTTGTAAGTGATGGTATGAAAGATATAAGTGCTCAGAAATTTACCTTTTCAAAGAGTCTATGGCAAAAATTTTGAGGTAAGGTATGTCTAAATCCAAAATTTTTACAGTGTCCAAAAATGAACCTAAATTTACTGGAGCATAAAAATTGACCCTAAATTTGCTGAAACATTTGAAGTACCCAATAACTCCAATGCACCTATATAACACGATACGAGCTTTCAACCTCCCAAAAAGGTAATATGCACATATATCAATGACAAGATGAATGCACAAGTTAATTTGAGTACTTAAACCCACCAAATATTATACCCATGCATCACCATTACAAAGATATATGGACACCAAAAATTAATTTGAGTTCTCTAACTCACAAAAATAACCAGGTAATAACTACTTTATATAAGTCAAAATCCTTAAACTCTCAACTCATGAGAAAATACTACACATGTACATTAATAACCAATATGAATGCTTACATAATACTATGATTTGAGTACTTTTTCAATTTTAAGATCAAAATGAATCAAACACCAATGGAATTGGAGATATTGGTTGAAAACAAAACCATATCTGGTAGAAAAATCAAATAAATAATCTTACTTCAAATATGAATGTAATTCAAGCACCCGTACGAAAGAGGACAGACTGATTTTCGTGACCTCACTTTGTCAACATCGCTTCCCCGGGAGCGTTATCCATATTGGTAGTTTATAAATATATGACCTAAAGCCGTAAGGTCAAGAATGAGAGCGGTATTTTTTCCGACTGGCTGATGATAGCATACTTGTGTTCCTTTTTCGTATCATTTATGGCTCTTCAAAATATGTTGTAAATATAAGACAAAATTGAATGAACCCTGAGATATACTGATTCCATTGCCCTGTATCCGAAGGGATCTGGATTTTGATACATCAGAGAGATATTGCTGTGACAAATTTTGTGTTGCGCTATCACAGCAAACGTTATATTGGCATGTGTGCATGCGCAGATTGAGTACAAGATAGGCGCTGCGGTGATACCGTTAGCGTACGACGTTATTTTCGGGATATTACACCGTACGTTTACCGATGCGCCATCCGATATCGAAAGGATTCGGAAAGATTCTGAATCCGATCAGCCATGGCACTTAATGCTGGTTAGGTTAGATCATCATAGGGTTTGAGGTCATTCATGTGATGTTCAAGATTTTTTAAACCATTAGCCAATAAAAAAGGTTGAGATTCAATTCGGACAATGATTTTTGCTCACTTCGTGAAATTGTTGGTCAAAATACAGAAAACTGGAACATTGTACAGGCTAACATCAGGTCTGTTACAGAAAAGGAAGTCATTACATGAACCACTGAGAGACCATTTGATGCTTTTTCTGACACTGTTAAAAAAAAAAAAAAGTAATCCAAGAACTAATACAGAAACTAATACATAAACTCAAAACCGTTCTCGTTAGAGGTTCATCATGGGTTTGTTTATCATATTATCATACAACAATCTCCCCCCACCTATCTGACATCTGACCACATCAATCAAGACATGATGGTAATGTGGCAATACCTGTACATTTAGAACAAACGTTGAGACCATACGCGTCATATTTAGTGCAATGATTACACACAGCATGCGGTATCGTTCTAGTCCTGAGTGTGTTAGTGGCCACGTTTATATCGTAGGTGAATTTGAAAACCTTACCAAGTGTATGAGACAAAATTCAAACCAAATGTTTTAGTCATCGTTTATTTACATCGTGTTTTGTCAGATGATCAATTTACCAACTTGGTTCTGTTTTGGTATTTATTTAGTCATGTAACCAAGGGAAAGGTTTGAAACTCTGCTATCTAATTCGGAATTGTGTCATCTGTCAATGACAATGTCTGGATGCAGTGAGCTAAGGCTCAGTCATTTTGAATTCCATTTGTTCAGCAGTTTTTGTAAAGCCTCTACTCAACATGTCTTCTCCAAGGCTCTTGTAAATGTCTGGGTGTTGAAATTTTTTGCCATCCTAAATTGATCTAATTTTCTTGTTCAAAAATATTTGGAGAAAAATATTTGGTTTCTTCATCTGTCCAATTAATACCATTGGTCTTTTTTCCTGGGAGGTTCTGAACTGTAGCAACCCATTTTATATAAAAAATACTACCAAAAATATATACAACACTTTCCGAAGTAATGATGCGGAAACAAAGGTTAGGAACCACATGGATATTGTTTCCATTCGGTTCATTCAGCCAGTGCGATAACCACAACAGAACGGTTAGCAATCTTTCAAACCAAAATTTACAGTCACGGTGGCTAAAACTTATACTGTTCACACCATCTTAGTCAACTCAGTATTATAGTCTGGTACACAACAAATTTCGGTACCAAACCAAGCTAGTTACTTGCCCAAGTGCACAGTTGATACCACACTGACTAACAGAATTTGGTTGGAATATAATCATCAGTCTTCATACCAAGGCACGGTATAAACGTGGCCAGTGACTCATTCTACGTGTTTTTGTATGGGTAGAACAAGCTTTCCAGATTATGTTTCTGCGAAACGTGAGAAAAGATATGCGCTATACCTTGATGAGAAGATAATCGTGTTTTACTTATAGATGACATGAATTGAAAAGTAGACTATATACAGATCAATTGAAGAGAAAAAAGAATAAATAACTATAAATCGCCCAAAATCATTTACACATGATTCACAGAAAGAAAATTCTTGGAGATATTTCGAATGAACTTTCAGAAGAGAACACTTCTTCAATAATCAGCAGAAACAAACTCTGGGAAGTTCTACGTGAGTTGATTTCCATTCTGGAAAGAGCAGAACGGGAATTCAATCCTTATCGAAGAAATATCATAGCTTAAAAACTGAAAAAACACGCTTTTGAAGCCATATAAAGTGAAAAGTTAAAAATAACAATAAAATCATTTTCCAAAAAATTCACTTTTATGTAAAAAAAAGCGTGGGGTGCTTGATATCAGTTACCTTAAATTTTCCATCGCTAGCTGTTCGTGAAGGTAGAATCATCATGAAAAGTAAGTAGAGACCACCCCACGCTTTTTTCATATCAAAGTTTTGGTCAATGACTTTATTTTTATTACTCAAATTTTCCATTTATTTGTTCGAGGTTTCTCTCTCACATCATTTATTGTCCTCTGCCCACTATCTGGCGCAATATGGACATCCTTCCCAGCGGAAGATCCGTTCCCATTTGGCCTTCAACCGGCGTAGACAGGAAGGGTGTATCGAGGAGATGCAGATAGTTTTGCTCTAAGCAATACTGCATCCCTAATTATATCTTGCTTGCACGTCTATGACGGCGGGTCGATCACTCTGGGTAGGTCTTGTTACTGACTCCATACGCCACCTAGGATCAGCACTATCAATTTGAACGCAACAGAGAATCGTCGAAGGACATCCTTAGCCCGGCTACAAGATTCATAATTTAAATTAGAAATATCTGCCCTGACTGAGGATCGACCCCGCGACCTCTCGATCTCGAGTCGAACGCTCAACCCATTGCGTTATCCCGACCACTTTTTCGAGGTTATCCATAACAGTTGAGAGATGACATAACACCTAGCTTATTTTATTCTTCTCATGTGTCACCCAAATCTTCTTCTTATATTCTACTCTTCTGTTACGATATAGAACTACCACATGTTCCATGATTTGACATTCTTACCATGCCCATATTTTGTACTTTCACACTAAATGACAGCTCACGCACCATGTGGTGACAAACAACTTTGCTTTTAAACTATTATATGTTTTTTTATTGATCCAAATCCTATAAGAATCTTGTGTGTTAATTTTATGTTTTATTAACACAAGTGTTATGTATTTTAACAGTATAAATGTCCTGAAGATATTGATCTATGAGTCAAAGAAACATGTCGACTTTCACTCTTTATAAATAACTCTTTTATTGAAAATTTCAACGATGAGAAGACACAACTTGGAATGGAAACTGTTAAAATAATTATGTTCATATTGCTACAAAAGCTTGTTTTTTAGTTTTCTAAAACTATAATTTTACTATTAACTTTTTACTCCATATTGCTAAGAAAGCGTGTTTTTAAACTTTCCAACTACGGGAGAAAACCCATCGATTAATTCATCCACATAAGAAGCTTTTACTTTTGATGGAAGTATATTGGCGATATGGCTCTTCTGCCTCTTCGTACCTCAACCTATAAGGTCTTTTGTACATTACTTTTGGTGAAAGTACTAAGACCATACCAGTAAATTCAGCAAATCTTTGAAATGTAAATCAGGCATTTTACCAGTGACTTAACCAGATCTTGGTAATGTGAATTTGCCTTTTTTTTTTCTGACTTTATTGGTGACTATTTCCCTCCATACTATTTCAACCAATGATCTGTCAGTATTTTCAAAATTTTGACCAATACTGTCAAAATCATACCGGCAAAATTTGTAAATCATCCCTTGGGTGTTTTTTCGACAATATCTCTCATAATAGTTATTTGTGCAACCAGTTGGGAAAAGAGAGCGAGCGAGCGAGCGAGATTTCCTCTTCTTTCAACATTCTCTCTCACCGATTCTGAATAAAAAACTGAGCATTGAAACAGATATTGACTTTATCTTGCCCAGTTGAATAAATCATTTGTGGCTTGGTCCCTAATATAACTAATGAAATAACAGAAAAAATGTCCAAACGAGAAATTTTTTGATTGATTTGGCTAGTAATAAAATGTTATCAATAACTGAACAAATTCTGAAATGGACCACCTATTATTTATAAGAATGATAAGGAATTTTGAGTAACTCAAAATCGGACTGGCAAGGCCTATAAAACTCAAAAATGAATGCCATGAGAGAGGTACGTATCGTCTGAGACTTCGAACCGAACTGGTTTCTCCGATCAATCCATGAATATCCTTACTCTCTCATTTACCCATTTGTCAATTATATGTGAAACATTATTCGGTTCCCTGATACAAGCATGGTCAGGACATCTTCAGGGGATGAAATCTTTCAGTAATAAAGCTCACATACGTATACAAACAATAGCTCAGTGATTTTAGATATAATACTATTCACGATATACCTTTGACACTCATTTTTCCTAGCCACAGATATATCCATTGAAAATACAATATTCCATCATTATTATGAGCGTGAAAGTTAAAAACAACCATCTGTTGGAAAAAGAACACTTTCACGCTATTCTAACTCTTATTATTGACAATATTTTATAATATTATTATTCTCCCAGGAAAATCTTTTCTAAACCATCATTTGCATATATGAAATGTCATTTCATGACGATAAAATAACTTTGCCTCATAGCTACCAGTGAACCGAACCAACTCTCTGTGGGATATTCCTTCCTAATTTCGCCTATACTATGGAGGGGTACCTACTTCATGACCGGAAATATGCTTGTAAACAGTCCTTTCAAATGAATTAGGTATTTGCCCCTTTTTGGAACCCATGTAGAAAAAATAAACATATGTTTATCTGTGAAGTGTCCTCAATGTGTTTGAAGGAATGACCTCAAATATCTTTTCTTTCTGAACACCGGTTTGGTGGTAATTGAAAACTGTGAATTTCGTCGAATTATGTATAAGTTAATATTCCATTCAGACTAGATAGTGCATTTTGATGCAATCTGAATGGTATCTACCCTTACCTCGATAATTTTTGAGCGGTTTGATGTGAAACAATGGAACAGAAAATATTCTGAATGGTATTACCAATGCTACTTTTCGAGAGAAGGAACATAACAATTACTCGACAGAGGGCGCGTTGGCACATAAACTTGAAAATTTAGAAAGGCATAGAGATCGAGTTGCACATCGTTGAAAAGGTGATTCAATTTTATCATCAACCATGGCTGTTCTACGGAATCACAATTGAGATGAGTAACACGAAATACAGTCAACAAAGTAAGAATCATTTTTTGAATAAATTTTTATTTTCGAATTCGTTTGAAAACTCAATCAGGTAGCGATTTTGAATCCATAAAATAATCAATTTTAGACCCGAATGATAAAAAATTCACTTATTCATGATGACCATAGTCATAACGGATACCATTAACTCGATTTGGTAAACTGATAATGAAGCAATTGCCTAGAAATGTCTGATATGAAGTTTGTTTATTTTGTCGATGTTGAAGACCTTCTAATATATGAATAATCATAACACTACTCACTTGCTCTCCATATTACAAACTAATCAACGTATTTGTAATTGGTGGAGAGTTTCACCAAGAGTTGATTCAGTATCAAGAGAACAAAATGGTAGATAGGAAGATGGAAACACGACTGGACACGACTGGCCACGGTGGAAACTCGCCAGTGTCATGACATGCAGCCATTGGAAGGTAACATTTGTTAGGTTAATAATTGGGTAGTGTCGTTTATAGGTAGATATTGATACTTCCTATTCATAGATATTATCTAGATCCCTATGACAGATTTGCTGAAGAATATTTTTTCCATAAGATCCCTACGTTTTGTGTATCGCCTTTGCGAAATCATTTGGTACGCCTATGGAATTTTCCGTAATAGTTTCGCATCGTACAACTTCGAGTTGAACTGTTCTTGAAGATGAAAATCTTCATTTTATTTAAATAGGAAATCTAAATATACAAATACGCTACATAATATAATACATAATATGTTACCTAGGATACTATTGAATACGAAATATATATATATATATATATATATATATATATATATATATATATATATATATATATATATATATTATATACAATCACCTTATTGATAGATTCATTATTTATCTTTAATAAATCTTATTTCTAAAATATGCAAGAAGCATTGATTTGAAAGAATTAAGTGTTGAACATTCTTTTATGTGGTTTGAAAGCTTGTTATATTTCAACAGTCCTTGGTGGAATGAAGAAGCCGTGGTATAATTAGTTCTCATAACATGAAAATCTCCATTGTTTCCAGTAGCATGGTTGTGATTTTGATGAAAAAATGATATATATTCCCCAAAGTAAGCGGGGCATAAATAATGCAATAATCTGAAAATAAATGCCATTGAAAAATCCTTTACAGATAATCAATTCAACACATTCAGCACAATACGGATACCTCTATTCTGAAGTTTTTGGAGAGCTGCAATCTTACATTGAGAAGGTGAAACCCAAACATGCTGTCTCATAACTGAATTCACTCCACTTCTACTAGTATCTATTTTGAATTTTAAACATAATAGTGATTCGGGCATGTCCTTCCGAAGAGAAAACTGAAGCAATCTACATTATGATGAGGCCCGTGGGAACTACCATGCAGCGGAGAGTATTTTTATAAATTGAATTATTATTCCAACTTGACCCCCCATGAAATTTGAAATTTTCAAGTGGATATGCCCCTTGCGCTATCTATCGAGCAATCATATCTTTCGTAGTATCGATGATATCATACAAAATGGTTTCCATCCCATTGTTATACATCGAATCATTCGAAAGTTCCCAAGCCACACTCTTCAACTTGTTGAATAGAAGGGGTATTTTTCACAGACTACAGACACGAAAGTAACTCAACTTCAGATCAGATTTGTACGGGGCTTGTGGTAGGAGCCTATTCACTGATACCCTTACAGATCTATTGTGTATGCCCTCATGTTATATTGGAGCTCCCTGTCTAGGCCTGTAGTTGTTACTAGACTTTATGGGCCAGACCTTGAGTCCTCCATATATCGTTGAAAACCTCAGCTTTGTGAGGCGTTCACAGTAACACAGTATGTGCGCTGAGGTTACCTCCTCCTCTTGACAGAACCTACACGTGACTGTACCTGCCAGTCCGATGTTATTCATATGTTTGTTTAGTCTGCAGTGTCCTGTCAGGGGCCAAATCCTGGTTGCTATCCTATTCTGGCTCAGCATGAAGATAATGAGATATATTTATTAGGAATTCTCTCTTGCAGTCAGAGTTCGAAAAGAAAATAACGTGATTGCAGTGATTGCACTAAAAGTTGTAATTTGATTTTTTAGTTCCATCCAGTTCAATTTAAATGGATTGTTATCAACACGAACGTCATGTTATCCAGTACAGGGGAAATTGTGTGGCTCAGCCACGGCATCTACCGGCAATCCAGCGACATCAACGTATAATACTTCCCTTTCGATCTGCAGAGCGTTCGAATGAAGTGGGCGTCGTGCAACGATTATACACAATGAGAAGGATGGCTTATTTCCTATCTTGGTACATTGACCAAATTTCAGCTGCGCACGCGCAAATTTGCATCGTCACTTGACGTCACCAGGGAACCTGGGTGGTTTGCGTGCCTTAGTGCCCATGTATTTTCCTACTTCTTCACAGCGGTTTTTGTTTCTGTTAGTAACATTTTTCCGTAGTTTTTTCAGTGAATTAACATATTCACTGAATCTGAAACTGAATCATTTGACTTTCGTTTCAATGGATTTATAGTGCCATAAGCATCTTTAGTTTGTCGTGAATAAGTGAGAATTGAATACTTTTTTGGGTGCGTGTTGGAGCCCACTTTGTGATAGGACACTTGTTTTCAATTTATTAAAATATTTGAGGTAAATATAGCACTCGAAAAATGCTGAACTGTTGTTACAATTCCTTAGGCAGTGTTAGTTCGAACTGTTTTTACTTGTAAGAACCATCAACAAGCTCTCAAAAACTTCACACAAATTTTCCACTCATAAAAATATCGAGACAACTGATTAATTTCTATTTATTATAAGGGACTCAACGTTTCCACAAATATTCTCAATAAATTGAAACAACGAAGTGCCCTATCATGAAATGAAGTTTGAAATGCGCTTGGCATCAGTTCAATTCATAGGTTATCCACAGAAAATGACGGCATCTAGAGTTCTAAAAATTCAATGGAGCCGAAGTAAATTAACACACCAACCAGTAACACCACAGTTTTGAGTTAAAAATACGAAGATGAAAATGCATGGGCTCTCATGGCAAACCAACCATATAGTGGTGCGTGATGACGTCACGCTACTGGCGGAGAGCAGGGGGAAAAGCAGATAAAATCGATGAACTCACTAAACATTGGAACCCAAATTCCTATTCCCTGCAGAACAACAAAGTTCACATGATGACGTTAGAGCATTCGTAACACTCCGTGTTATTTACAATTCACCCTGTGTATGGGCTCGCGTTAAATCAAATTGTCATACCGTTTCCGAGATGTAACATCTTTTCCTTGTTCATTAAGTGATTTTTAAGCACTGTTTTCCCGCAAAAAAAACCTCAAAATGCCTCCTTCTTTCGAACAGCATGGACTACAAACACTAAATAACCCATTTTCTGCACAACTTTGAAAAAATCCTCCTTCAGCACATACATCCTAAGCTCTGACTCAGATTGAGGTTCAGCTTGGGTTGTTGTTTTGAAGGAGGATTTTTTCGATATGTGTCGAAAATGAGTGATTTCGTTTTCGTAGTTTATGCTGTCTGAAATACAATCTTATCGCATTAGTCCACTTTGTAATCTACTTTCACTCAGTTACCGTGGATTTGTGGGTCTAGAGAAATACACAGGCGTTGTAAACCGCGGTCTAAATTTCACGGAGTATTACGGATGGTGTAACGTCAGCATGAGGACTGCGTACGTCATCCGCTCACAGTCTAAGTACCTCTGCGGGAAATAGGAATTTGGGTTTCAACGTCTAGTGACGAACTCGGCTATAATTTCTAGTGTACAGTGCTTCTCAAAAGTCCTCTCCCCCCTTCTTACTTTTGGAACGATTATACATAAACAAGTGAAATTTGGAAACTGAATATTAAAGGTTGTAAACTTCCCTACTGGTGATGATAGATGACGAAATCGTCAAAGATGACGTCACAAGGCCATTGTGACCAATATTTCCAAACGGCAAGCGACACCTCTTTTAAAAAGTATCGAAAAAACCCATTCAATGATACTAATTTTGTTTGTGTTTATGGAAGTTTTGGTAACTCGCTTTCGAAAAACGCAAAGCTGTGATGAATTGAATCAGTTAATACTGAAATTCCAAATTCAAGCTCCGCCTCTGGATAGTTGTCAAATAAGCTGACGTTTTTGTTAGTCTCCCTGATTCGACGTTTTTGTAATTGTCCAAGTTTTTGTACATTTAATAATTTGTGTATTGTTGATCGAACGTTCAACTGTTTTAGCAGCTTTCGGTACTTTTAATATTTTTGTACATTTCAATAATTTGTTGAACTGTTGTGAGCCGAACGTTCAATTAAGTGCTTCAAGAAGCGAAATGGTACGTGCTTTAGGTGATAAAGTAGCAGCGATCCTAATCCTTGGTGATACTGAACAAAATATTCATGCAGCAGAACGCATTTTTAATGAGAGGTTTCCCGATCGCCCCGTTTCGAGGACTCATTCAAGGGAGCTTCTTCGTAAGTTTGAAACAACGGGTAGTATTGATGATGCGAAACGATCTGGCAGACCACAAATTCATTATGAGAAAAAAATTGATATACTGGCAGAAGTAATAGTTAATCCTACTTCACCAATAACTCACGTTGCATCTACGTGTGAAGTCAGTCGAAGTACAGTACACATGGTGTTGAGAAAAAAAACAAATTTCATCCATACAAATTAAAAATGGTTCATCAACTCTCCGACGACGGCCCAGACCGAAGACTAGAATTTTGTGAAAATATGGAAACTAAAATCAACCAACAGCCAGACTATGTCAAAACAATTTGTTTTAGTGACGAAAGTACTTTCTATCTAAATGGAAATGTAAATACACAGAATGTGAGGTATTGGAGTGACACAAGTCCTCACCTGTTTCGTGAAAAACATACCCAATTTTCCCAGAAGGTGAATGTTTGGGCAGATATCCTGGGAAACCACATCGTTGGGTCTCTTTTTTCGAATACTTATTCAACTGGTGAGGTTTATCTCGAGCTGTTGCAAAACGCAATAGAACCGTTAATCCTTGAAATTTTGGAAGCCAGATGAATTCGACAATTTGGAAATAACATTCCAACAGGATGGTGCTCCTCCACACTATTTGGATGAGGAGTATCGTGGTAGATGGATTGGACGACGAGGTTCAACGGAATGGCCAGCTCGATCACCGGACCTCACACCTTTGGATTTTTTCTGTGGGGGTACCTTGAATCGAAGGTTCACGCCACTGAACCTGACAATATTGACGTTTTAAAACAACGTATTGTTGCAGAATGTGAGGCTGTTTCCGCAGACACATTTGCAAAAGTACGAGAAGAGTTCAAAAATAGGGTATTTCACTAACAGGAAGTAAATGGAGGTCACTTCGAGCAATTTCTTCGAGTAGATACTGATTCTTAAATCTGTAATTAATATCATACTGAATGGAATTTAAATTTTAATGTTAACTAATGAGCCATGGAAACTGCCATAAACACAAACAAAATAAGTATCATTGAATAGGTTTTTTCGAAACCTTCGAAAAGAAGTGTCGCTTGCCGTAGAGTTCCATTTGAAATTATTGGTCACAATGGCCTTGTGACGTCATCTTTGACGATTTCGTCATCTATCATCACTAGTAGGGAAGTTCACAACCTTTAATATTCAGTTTCCAAATTTCACTTGTTTATGTATAATCGTTCCAAAAATAAGAGGGGGGGAGGGGACTTTTGAGAAGCACTGTATATAATCATTGGGCATCGTGGACGTATGATGGATACCAACCAGGTGAGTAATATGCGAGAATGTAAATACGCAATGCCATTCGCCGTCCGCCACATTTTCCATCCACGAGCCATCTATGAATTCAATTACGTAAGAAATGGAGCTAAAAAACACAATACGCTTGACAGCCATTACCGTTTGCTGTCTGCTGCATGCGTATAAACCATAACTTACGTTTATTCATTTTCTCATCGATATGAATAGCCACATTATGGCCCATACTTTTGAAAAGAGGATAATAAACAGTCACACCCCGTTGAAAGCATAATTGACGTGTGTCTCATACTATACAACTGTTTCTCAATTTCTGAATGTTGTTCCTGAAGAAGCTGAGGGGACCTTCATCGAAACGTGGAATTCAAATAAATACTAATACTAGGCCACCACCTAGAGTCATGATTGAATCTATATCCCAAGACTACCCCAATCTACAATATTCAACAAGATTCGAGACCCCATATATATATACATATATATATATATATATATATATATATATATATATATATATATATATATATATAACACAAAGATTCAAGAACCCACTATACCCAATATATATATATATATATATATATATATATATATATATATATATATATATATATATATATATATATTTATATATATATATATATATATTTATTTATATATACACAAACAGAAAATCGCTTTAAATTAATATTGATGATTCTCAATTTGTTATACCTATGTAGCAATTTATGACGGTAATGTGTTTTTCGGATTACTGAAAAGCCAACAGTGTTTGATAATTTATTTATACGCACATTAATACTATTGGCACATAGTCTGATAAATCTCATTTATTCGACTGTTATGAAATATAAAAACTACAATGTAGTTCATTTATTTGAAAATATGAAGAGGTGTTCAATCTTTTGGGCCAAATGTCTTGATAACCCAATTCTCGACTTACAAATTACGTTTGTTTTTTCCAAAACTGTTAAATGAATACATCTTCGCTCAATTCATCGACAGCCTATTCGTAGCATTATTTTCGTTGAGATAATGTATACTTTGGGTATTGACACAAAACTTTTAGTTTCCAGGTAAAACTTCGCATAGGAAACAGTATATTGAAAAAATTATAATTTCAAATATACCCACTAATTTTGGATGATCCTTTTAATTACGTAACCCCCGTGGAAAATTTCATTCTCCTTTAACCAATACTCTTCTATTAGGGGTATCACTGCCTGGAGTGCAGAATTCAGAAATAAAAAAAATTTCCTTTGGCAATAAATAAAATTGATCTGTTTTGCTGTCATTCTATTGACCAGTTTCATATATTGAAATTTTTAAGTTTGAGTTATTGTTGTTTTTATTGTCATTTCTTTGTATTTTACTGATGATAAAATATATATTGCTTCTGAACAATGTGTTTTATTACTACTTATATCAGAACAACGCTATATGAAACATATTTTCACAGCACTACATAAAACAAACATCACATACAACAGAACAAATAAGTGCTACCAACCTAATAAAATACAGAATTGAAACTCTACACAATATCAACACTACCCCTCAATTCCAAGTTTTTCCCTAAAATATTCAAATTTTTCGATTTTGTCATTATATTGGCAGACTGATGTTCGGTCGGTACATATTTTAAAGTGACAATATTTTTTTCAATGCAATCTCTTACAAAATGATGTTTAATATCTATATATTTGGAACGTTTGGTTTCCAATGTATTTTCCACTTTAAATAAAAATTCAACAATTTTTTTTTTCAAATTCAATTAACGTGTCTCAACTACAATGGTTATTGACACGGGTACAGTATTTATGTCACAGTATCATTTGTTACAAATATCTAGGGTATAACATTTGAGATATTACAGTTCTGGTAGCTTCAACGAATTAGATTTCATCATAAAGTTTAGTATCTTTCAGAAAATCTATGATTTTACAATAAAAATTGGTTGAACTAAGAATCTCTATTTCATTTCCTTGGATTTTATGCTTTATTCTCATATCTTGGTTGAGCGGTCATTCTTCAAGTATATATTTAACCGTCAGTTGGGAACCGTTGCATTGTTGACAGAGCGGTGGATTTTCTGAGTACATCAGGAAACCATGTGTAAGACGTTTGTGTCCTATTCTGAGTCTCCTAATGATTGTTTTATCTCTTTTTTTCATTTTGGGCATGGAAATAGCTTCGATCGACTGTTGGATGGTGTGAAGATGTGTGACCTTTGTATCCCAGGCATTTTGCCACTTTTGTCGGATGCTTCTTTTGGGGCTTGATTTTAGATCTGTGTGGAGCTGGATATGGATTAGAGGTGAATCTGATAGTGACGCCTCTTTGGCAGCTCGATCAGCTAGCTTATTTCCAATGATTCCTATATGTGATGGGACCCAAATGATAGTTATGGATACTCCTTTCTCAGCCAGGTCCTGGTAGAATTTATGTATATTCTGGACTATGGGGTGTTGTGTGTAGATGTCATTTATTGGTTTAATGAAAGAAAGATAGTCTGTGCATATTGCAATATTTTGATGATCATTTGAACACATCCTTAAAGCTTTCGAGATTGCGTAGAGTTCGCCAGTATGAACACTGCAGATGGGAGAAAGCCTTCGTTTAGTCAATGTCCTCTGTGATGTGACTACTGAGCAGCCCATATTGTTTTCGTTTTTGGAGGCGTCAGTGGATGAAATCTCATCGAAGGAACATCCGTTTTTGAGTTTAAGAAATTCTTGTCTTAGTATTTTGTTGGGTGTGTCTAGTTTATTGTATTTACTCAGGAGGATATTTGTGTTTGGTATTTTTTTAACCAAGGAAAAATGCTGGAGGGTCGGGTTTGCGTAGTGTGTGCTAGGTTTATGTTTTCTAATAATGGTTTTAGAATAGGTGATGTCGGTAATATAGATCTGGGGAAAGTTTGGGTGGTTGGGTGCTCTTGGTTGCTAACCAGTCTATAGACTGGGTTATTGGGATTCGCAGATACTCTAGCAGAATATAGAAGTGCTTGTTGTTGATGACGTAGGTGTATTGGAATTTCGGAGGATTCGCAACATAGGCTGTAGGAGGGACTGGACCTGAAAGCACCAAGGCAGATACGTAGACAGGTATTTTGAATGGTGTTCAAATTATTCAATGTGGAGTTGTGGGCAGATAGAAATATTGTGCTGCAATAATCTGATTTGGATCTAATTGGAGCTCGATGAATTTTTAGAAGGCTTTATTCATCTGCGCCCCATTGAAAGTGGGAGAGATTTCATGATGTCCATGCGTTTGAAACAGTTAGTTTTGATTTCTTGGACATGTTGCTTCCAGGACATTCTGCTATCAACTATGACTCCAAGGATTCGGTGCTGATTTTCTACTTTCAAAGGATCACCATTGAGGGTTATATGTGGAACGTGGGTGGTAAGTCTCCTACTGAAGTTCATAACTTTGGATTTGGCTGCTGAGAAATTAAATCCTGTATTTTTGGACCAGCAACATATGTTGTTTACAGCATTTTGTAGAATAGCACAGGTACTTGTTGTATTTCTCCCATGACAAAAGAGTATCAGGTCATCGGCAAATAGGGCAAATTTAATAGGAGGTTGTATGGAGGAGCATATGTTGTTGATGGCTAGGATGAATAGGATGGAACTCAGTACAGAGCCTTGAGGTACCCCATTAACTACGTTGAATGAGTTAGATAACAACCCATTCACACGTAGTTTAAATGATCTATCAGATATGAAGTTTTGAAGAAAGTGCAGAATGTTCCCAGTCCGGTTTAATTCATAGAGTTTGCTCATGATAACAGATTTTGGGGTTGTGTCAAGGCACTTTCTATGTCTAGAAATAGTGCAACAACGTCTTGATGATTTGTTATTGCTTCAGAAATGCCATTTTGGAGGATGACGAGATTGTCTAAACTAGATCGGTTCGGTCTGAAACCTGATTGGCAATCACTTAGGATTTTATTGTATTCGAGGTACCAGAGAAGGCGTTTATCAATTATATTTTCTAGAAGTTTACACATGGTGCAGGTTAGCGAGATAGGTAAGAATTCGGAACTAGAGGGCAAGACGTTTCTGCAGGGAGTTAGGATGTAAATTCTTTAGGAAAATGAATGGTATGTCGTCTGGGCCAGGAGCAGAGTTTTTAGATGAGATAAGAGCTTCTGTCAATTCTTCAACAGAGAAAGGGTTATTGAGTGGGTCTGAAATGAGTGAGTTTGTCGTTTGGAGTTGTGAAGGCTTATGAGTTATAGGAACATAATTTGTTTCAGGATTGTTTTGTCATGGAAGTATTGGGCTAAGTGATTGGCAATTTTTTTGTCTTCAGTGATAACTTCATCTTGGTTAATTAGGGCGGGTATTTTGTAGGAGGTGTTGTGGCCACGCATGTGTTATATTTTATTCCAGATTTCAGTAGGAGGGGTTGTGGATGGAATTGAGTCAGCGTAATTGTTCCAGGAATCTTTTTTACTTGATTTTAAGATTATTTTAGTTCTTGCCTTGAGTTTTTGGAAGTTAATTTTATCGTCTTGATTTCTAGTTTTGCGGAATCTATTGAGGGCTTTTTTGCACTCTTTGACTGCCTCTGCGCATAAGTTATTCCACCATGGAACTACTTTTTCATTGGGGCTTATTGTGATTTTTCCTATGTGTTCATCTGCAGACTGTATTAAGCATGTTGTAAAATTTTTAATATTGTCATCGATGTTTTCTGAAAATGTTAGTGTGTCTGACTGTTCTTTTACACATGTTTGGAAATTTTCCCAGTTTGCTTGTGCGATTTTCCATTTGGTGATTGTGGGTGTTTGTTTTGATGTATTGCCACTTATTAAAATGGGAAAATGATTACTGTCATATAGGCTATCAAGTGTATTCCACCTGAGTTCAGAAGCTGTTATTGGGTCACTGAAGCTAAGATCGATATTAGAAAAATTTCCTGAAGCTATATTGAAGTTTGTATTGCTACCTGTATTCAGAAGACATATATTTGAGTGATTTATTATATCTTCTAATATTTTCCCTCTGCCGAAAGTGGAGTCTGATCCCCACATGGTGTTGTGGGAGTTGAAGTGACCTACTAGTATAAATGGTCTTGGAAGTTGACTTATTAGGTCTGGAAGTTCGTTGGGAGTGAGGGTATGGTTTGGAGGAACATATACATTGCAAATAGTAAGTTTTTTGGGGCACCAAACTGATATCGCAACAACTTCTAAATTTGTGTTAAGGAGAAGTTGTTCAGAGTAGATGTCATTTGATGCGAATATCGAGGTACCTCCGCTGGCTCGTACGCATGTAGTTCTGAGATAGTGATAACTGATGAAGTTTTTCAGGTGAGGATTGTGAATCGGTTCAAAGTTTGTTTCTTGTAAACAGATGATGTCTGGATTGGTATCTGAGATAAGTTGGTGAATGCGTTCAAGACGCGGATAAAACCCGTCACAATTCCATTGAATAAGATTGAGTTCTTATAGTGTTTCAATTAGTATAATGAGTGTTGTGACACTGAGGACTGAGAAACATCTGACATGGTATCATCATCACTGGGTATTTCGGGGGGGGAGCGAAGGTATGCTGCCCGTGCTACCTGATTCAATTTGTTCGTTTTTGTGTTGGTCTTTTATCTTTTTTGTTATTCTGGTGAATTGGTTTTCAGTAGATCTTTCTTCAAGGACATTATATATTACGTACATGTCGGAGAGCAATGCTTGTATATTATTTGTGAATTTTAATGCTTCATAGTAGGGGTTATTATTTCCATTAGGAAGGCTATGAAGTTTCCAACAGGGAGTATGAATGTTCCATTATCTTTCTCATATGCTCTTCTAATATTGAGACTTGTGGTTTTTGTCACGCAAGAGTTATCAGCTTTAATTTTTTTTTCCTTTCTTTCGATTGTTTTTTATCAGGGATCACAAGGTCGATTGGGGGAGGCATTGGATCTTTCAAATTTGGGGAAACGAGACTGTCGTTGTTTATGCTAGATACGTCACTAGTGGTTGGTGTTTGGGGGTGATCTCTTTTTGTGCCTGTGACTTGATGTATAGGGGGCTGAATATTATTATCTGTTTCAAGAGCAGGTGTGACTGAGTTTGTGTTAATCTCTTGTGGTTGAATGATGGGGTTTTGTGTTTGGGGGTTAGGGATTTGGTTTGGGCAGTTGTTTGCAATATGACCTGATTGTCTGCAAACAAAGCACTCCATTCTGTCAGTGGAGAGAATGATTCTATGTTCAGTGCCATCGTATGTGACCAGTAGCGATGTTTGGAGCTCGAAGTTGTCATGGGGTGGAAATACAAAGACTTGTCGCCTGATGCTCAGAATATGGTTATACTCATCTCCAGGAATGCCGGCTCTTAGGAATGAGATAGGTGAGGCTAACTGTAAGTTAAGAGATTTGATTGCGTTCTCTGCAAGATCATGGGGAATTGACGGGGATATGTTTGAAACTAAAATGCGTTTTGTCGGAGAGATAAGTCTACGGATAGAGAGGGTAAGATTTTTAATATTCACGGTAGGGTTTGTTTTCAGTAGTTCGTCAACGTCATTTGGGCACGATAAATAAATGCAAATTCTGTTATTAGAAATTTTTGAGGCGGACGTGATGTGTTTGGCTTCTATTATATCTCATATGGCTTTAACGTAGTCGAATAGCTTGAGGCTGTCTTCTGCGTGTAATATAATTGCTTGATTCTTTTTTGCAAACGTTGGCTTTGGCAATGGCTTTGCTGCTGAGACGAAGGAGGAACTTGGACCAGCGGCGGCGGGTGTTTGATGATTTGTGGTATTTGGCATATTAGGTTGAGATACTGTATTATTTTCACTGATTTCGTAGTCAAAAGCAGTGTTGTTAAAAGTTGTTCATAATAATAAATTTATCAGTGTAAGCAGGCCTTTACGCGTCATAGCGGTTTTCCTGGTTGCCTACGTCGCCGGCCCCGGCGACGTGTGATAGAGGAGGACAGGCGAAACAGGTGCAGGTGTCGCTTATCACGAATATGAATAACGATAAAAAGGATTCTATTCACCAGTTTGATTTTGATAGCGATACATATTCAGCTACGCAGCTTGATATTGCAACAGTTCCGTGTTTTTTTGATTTCCAGAATATTGAATTATCATTCAATCTCAACAAAAATCCACTAATACTTTTTCGATCATCAATGTTAGTAACACCGAATTTAAATAAAAATTTCCAGATTTCTGATATTTCAATACCTAATTTTTAGTTAATATCAAATATTTCAATACATTTTCGAATGTGTCCAGTGTGTCCAACTGAAAATAATTTCAAAACTGGCTACAATATGACACACAGAAACATAAATCAGGTCTGGATCCCAACATTAAATACATAAGACTTCCTAGTAAATACATTAGACTTCCTTTGTGAGGTAAATTTTTTCCAACAAGTTTGTTTTCTGCTAGCAAGTTCAACTTTGGTTCTACTGGTATTCTAGAAGGTTTACAATCAGTCATAATAAACAAATCTTATACTTTTCCAATCAAATTTCTTTGAAAAATATTTAATCTTTTTTCTACTCTTATAATTTCTAAACCAAGAAATATAATGACACTAGTCAAGTCTCTCATTTCAAATTAAGTGCAAACTTGAATTTCTATAAAATTGATTTCTGTGACATTATTTGATGGTATTAGAGGTCATCCACCCAAATTAACAAATGAGTATTATCCTTTTTGAAAAAACATGCATCTACATTTGACCTATAATAATTCACATTTGACATGAAGCTGTTGAAATGATCATACCAACATTTGGTTTGAACCATAGAGTGATTTTTTCAGTTTACACACCATGTTTTCATTTTTGAAATTAGTGATACCTTGTGGTGGATACATGAATACAGGTTCTTTCAATTCCCCATTCAAAAATGCGCTTTTGACATCCATTTGGAGGATTTCCCAATTCCATCCTACGGCTAAACTCAGAAGGATACTCAAGGTCATCATTCTCGCAACAGGAGTATATATCTCCCATTCTGGCATTTTTTTCTGTTAGAAACCTTTTGCTACAAGTCGTGCCTTATATTTCTTTTCCATTTTGGTGTTTCTTTATGAATACCCATTTTGATTCTCTTATTTTCTCATTATCGGGCTCCGGGACTGATCCCCAGGTTCTGTTTTCCGTTAGTAAACATCCTTCAGATAGTGCTGCTATGAAGTAAAATTCATAATCATCATATCTCTTGGGTAAACATATTTTTCGTCCTCTTTTATCTTCCCCGATTTCCACTGGTCTTTCTGCCTCTGATTTTTCTTTTTTATCCTCATTTGATTCATCGGTGATAATTTGGTCTTCTAAAAGATTTTCTGTTGTCTGATTTTCACCAACTACTTCTTTCGTTGCATTTCCTCGTCTCCGTTAATATTTATTTGTATTTCAGATTTATTTTCTGAAATTACCCATTTTGGTTTCCCGAAGACAATATCTCTGCAAACAACGACTTTTTGTTGTCGTTCATTCCATATCCGATAAAAATAAATTTTTCACTTCATCTTCACTCCTCTCCAATCTGGTTTTCCATTTGTCTACATTTGCATTGGAGTTTTAGGGACGGTTTCGGAGGAACACCCCAGAATGTTGTTTCAAGACCTGAATCGAATATCAGCGATCAAGCTTTCTCGAGTTGGGTTCTATTGAGACGTTCGGCTTTTCCTTTCAACTGTAACATCCATAACAATTCCTTTTCTTCTGCACCAAGCTTTTATTTCATTGTTTACGAACCCATCCCCATTATCGCATCTTATTTCAGATACTCTTGAATTCTTTCTTGTTTTCATTTCATTCACGTATTCTTTCAAGTAATCATGTGTTTTGCTTTTATGTCTCAATATATATGTGTGAAATCATTAAGTACAGTCAATATATATTTTTCCCATCAAATGTCACTGGATCGATAGGTCCTACTATGTCGGTATTTATTATTTGTGGCTCTTCTTCTTTCACTGTTGAGAGCTAATCTAGTCTGCGTTGCTTTTAGGCATACTTCACATATATTTTTCAAGTCATCACAATCCTTGTTGATATCTAAACCGATTACCATTTCCTTTTCAGTTAATTTTTTAATGTTTTTATTGCTCAGGTGTCCTGATTTTATGTGCCAATCCTTCAATTTCTCCTCTTCTGTTTCTGTCACCGAAGAGGTTTCCTTGTTCTTATGGAATTAATTATCTAATAAATTCATTTCCGCTTTCTGATTTTTCACCTTTAATAATTGCAGAGCTATTCTTCCCAATATATACGTTATTGTTTTTGAACGTAACTTTACCATCTTTTTCTGTGATTGCTTTCACTGATAATGAGTTTCTTGTCAGGTGTGGAATATATAAAACATTTTCGAGGATACAATCGTCTGTCTCCACAATTCCTCGACCAAGCACTCTCATGGATTCATTTTTCTTAGCAACTCCCACTTCTTTTTCCATTACTTCAAATTAATCTTGAAATGAATCAATATTGTCAACCATGTGAGCTGTCGCTCCCGAATCTATGACAAATTCTTGATTTTCATTCCTTTCTATTTTTCTCGTATCTTCTGTTGAAAATGCAACTTACTCGTCTGGATTTTTATATCCCTGTTTGTTTAGGAAAAAAAAACAGTTTTTTTCCGAGTGGTTATTCTTCTTACAAATCTGCCCTGTATTTCGTTTACGTTTGTTACAGTTTTTTGAAAAATGCCCGTTTTTTCGACAGGTGTAGCACTGCATTTCTTCACTGCTCCCTGCAAAAGTCGTCGAACTACAATATCGAGTAACATGTCCTCTTTTTTTATATTTTTGTCACACTTTTTCTGATGCACTGAATGCTACTGGTAATTTATTCTCTCAACTTCTCATCATTCTTTCTCCTCCTATCAACCTGGATGTCAGATTTGGTAAAGTTTTATCTTTTTCAGGAATCGAATCCCAGGCATTCCTGAAATGTTTGTGATGATCTGCCAACATAATTAAGATATTCGAAATCAACATGCTGTCATCTATATTTTGGTTTGAAGCATTCAATCTGAAAGCAATATTTTCTAATTGGCTTATATATAATGACATATCAACTCCTTCCTCGAAACTGAAGTTAAAAGACTCCTGTAACAGTGTGCATTTTTGTTGTTCATTACCTTTCGGATATATATCACATAGCTTTTTATTCAGCTGCATTACATGTCATGATATGTGGTAACACCTCCTTCTCTACTGTTGTTATGATCAGTCTCTATGTTCTTGCATCTCTTCAATTCCAATCCGCCAGTTTCTCTGCAGTGGTCATATCTCTTCATTTTATTTCTTCTATCAGAAGTTCATATAAATGTGATGATCTAGAGAGTATTTTGATTCGAAAATCCCACATCTGAAATGTTTTAGTATTTTCCAGCTTGTCAATTTTCACGACATTTTTATTAGTATTCGTAGGCGCCATTTTGTGAAACTTCCTTTTCACTTGTTTTACGGATATTTCCTAATCATAAAAAACCTTGTTTTTTCTACGTTCCTCTGGGCTCATAACCTGTTGTTTTTATGATTATTTCGTGTATATTATTGCTTATAAAATATATATGGCTTCTAAACAACGTGTTTTACTACTACATATTTTGACAGCACTACACAGAACATAGACATTACATACAACATAACAAATCAGTGCTACCAACTCAATAAAATTCAGAATTGAAACTTCACACAATACCAACAGTTTAATTTTTTTTTTTTTTTATGTTCTGGTTCCCACGAAAAGGGATATCCTGTAATGTTCAGAGAACATCGTGGGAACCTAGGGAAAGAAGGTAGGAGTTGGTGTTCTTCTTAAATTTCTGAAGGTTGTATGCCTCGGGGAACACCTCCCTAGGCAATGAGTTCCAAAGCCTCGCTGTTCGTTGGATGAACGAGTCTTTGGAAAGTGATGTTCTGCAGGTTTCCAAAGTGACCACGAAGGGGTGTGATGACTGAACTTGACGGGTTAATCTCGAAGAGACTGCCAAAGCAGGAACGGTTGTTGATATTTCAGAAGAGCATCGCCCATGAAAATATCTATAAAATAGAGACAAATCGCCAACTTTTCTACGGTGTTCCAGACAAGTGAGCGAGTTTGTAAGCGAGGCATCACCGACGAGACGAATTGCCCTTTTTTGGACAGAATCCAATAGCCTCAGGATATGTTTAGGTGCCGCACTCCAAATATGGGAACAGTATTCCAGGACAGGTCGGATCTGTGCCTTATAGATCATAAGCAGCTGACTGGGGTGAAATAGCTCTTGGCACGAAACAGAAAACCAAGTTTTTGGGATGCACTTTTGGCAATGGACCTCACGTGATTTTCCCAGGAAAGGTTATTGCTGATAGTAATACCAAGCATCGATATGGATGGCTTCAGTGGTATGGTTACTCCTGACAAAGTTATGTTAGGCAATAGTGAGATCGGCTTTCTAGAGAAAAGACATGCTTGTGTTTTGTTTGCATTGAATTCTACCAAGTTATTAGATCCCCATTCGAGAATTGTTGCAAGTCCATATTTATATTATTAACATTTCTTTCCTCGTTCATTTCTGGTTTCACGGGCTGATGTATGGGCCCTGGAAGGGAAAGCGGTATGGAGGGTACTATCATCGGCAAAGCTGTGTACTGGACATGAAGTTGCTTTCAACAGGTCGTTGATGTGACGTAGAAATAGTGTATGGTGCGAGAATGGATCCTTGCGGAACACCAGCATTTATGAGTAGAGTGTCAGATGAAACTCCATCGACCACTACATGGAGAGACCTGTTTGAGAGAAAACAAGCAATCAGAGAACACAGCTGAGGGGGCAAGCCATAAGACGGAAGCTTGGCGAGGAGTCCCTGGTGCCAAACTCGATCGAACGCCTTGGAGATATCTAATGCCACAGCTAAAGTTTCTCCATGCTTTTCAATGGATAGCTGCCATATATGTGAGACGTAAGCGAGCAGGTCACCAGTTGATCTCTGATGGCGGAAGCCATATTGCCTATCGTTGACAATTCCTGAGTCTTCCAGATATTTCATGAGCTCGATGTTGATGGCTTTTTCCATGACCTTGAAATAATAGATAGCAGTGCGATAGGTCTGTAGTTGCTAGGTAGGGCCTTTTGCCTTTTTAGGACTGGCTGTACTCTTGCAATTTTCCAATTGGACGGAAATACCCCCAAATTGTAAGAGTGGTTGAACAACTTGCAAAGAACAGGTGTTAGTTCGGGGCACATTTCTTGAGAACAATCGGCGGGATTCCGTCAGATCCACAGGCTTTGTTGGTGTTGAGACCCAGCAAACTCTTTCTGATAGTACGTTGGCGAAAGGTGATCTCGGGCATGTGACTGTCAATAGGTGTAATGTTCGGGGTTTTTTTTCCCGATGAATCCAGAGTGGAATTTCCAGCAAATAGGTGCGCACAGATGATTGGCTTTTTCCTGGGCAGTCGTTGCTAGTGTTCCATTCTTCTTTGGGTTAGGGGGGGAAATGAGCTGGAAGTGAAATTTCTTCCCACAGCTTTGGAAAGACCAAATGAACGGGATCCGTTAGGACATTCAGCAAGTTTTGATCTTATTTTGGCTTTGTGGGCATCTTTTGAGCTTTCTATTGTCTCTTTACATATGCCTCTAGCCTCGACATATGATGCTCTGGTCTCAGGGCCCGGATTTTTTAGCCATCGATGGTATGCTGCCTGTTTGGAAGCCACAGCTCTAGAGCAGTTTCTGTTAAACCAGGTCTTATCGGATGATGTTCTTCTTTCGGTATTCGGTATGTAAGTTTGCATCCCCAACATGATGATTTCAGAAATTGTCTCAGCACATCGTGTTGGATCTACTGAAGAGAAACAAACTCTCTTCCATGGAAACGCTGAGAAAACATACGAAGACCTTCCCAGTCGGCCGAATTGTAATGCCACATGAGACGGGGTGGTATTGTGCAGCCTGATGGTAAATGGAAAGAGCATGTTGTGGAGATGAGGGTGTGGTCAGAGTTTCCAAGTGGGGCACAAACTTCTATTCTATACGGGCAGGATTGGTGGTGAGGAAAAGATCTAGTGTATTGGCAGACTGGTTGTTGACATCAGGGATGCGGGTTGGTAGCTCGACCAGTTGTTCTAGGCCATGAGTGATGGCGAAGGCCTCGGCTTGACGACCTGCATCATCTGTTTTGTTAGAGAATTTGAGCCAGGCAGCGTTATGTACATTAAAATCTCCCATGATTATGGTTTCAGCTGTTGGATGGTTCTCCTGAATGTAGTCCAGTTTGAGTGATAAAAACTCAAAGAGGTCGTTATATGAAGGTTCATTAGGTGATAGATAAAGGCAGCAGAGGAACTTAGTCAGTTTGGTATCAGATAGCTTGAACCACATCACATCAAAGTCTTTCGGTTCCAAACTCTCTTCACGCTGGCATGAAAGGTTAGCCTTGGCGTAAAGGCAAACTCCACCTTTGAACCTGAATCGAGAATGGAGTTCGTAACCAGGACAAAGCATATGGACCTTGTTGGTGGACGAGTTTACTTGTGTTTCTGTTAGAGCCAGAATATCCGGTTTTTCCGTCTGTAGGTGATGGTGGACGTCATTGATGTTCTTGTTGAGTCCGCGGATGTTGCAAAATTAATTTTAATGTTGAGTCCCTCGAGTACCTCTCGCCCGGAACTGAATGGAGAGGTATTTTACTTCCGGAGTGTTTTACTCTAGGAGACTTCATCATTATTACTATTGTTCATCATTATTACTATTACCTGAAAATAAAGAAGGAATTGGGGAAAAGGAAAGAGGGAGACCGGAAAGTATCGACCGAACACTGAAACATGGAATGGTCCATTTCACAGCACACAAAGTCGATATGGTGGTATTTCACCGGGCGATGAGACCATCTTCCACCTACGGTTATCCTTTTAGTCGCCTCTTACGACAGGCAGGATTTACCATGGGGCTATTCTAAAGCCGACCCTCATACGACAATTCGAAATTTGAGAAATCCTTCTCCAGTACGTACCACCTAATCCTGCAATATGAACCCAGTTCAAAATTCCATCCTTCTGTTACTGACACCTGTTCTATAATAGTGGTAGTTTTAACCGACTGGGGTGTTGAATTCAGACATGAAAAAACATTTTGAAAATAACCTTTTTTCCGATTTTTTTATAAAAATTTATTGAACAAATATTCAGCGGTATCCGGAATATCGAAGAATCTTTTCTGAGGGAAGTGTCTACATTATGAAATGAAACTATTGACCAAAATTCATAGTCAGCGGTTTCAGCTCGGTGATGATGAATCAGTCCATTTTCGTTCCTTCTCTCAATTCAATTCAATTTATACCGCTTTGCCATATATCTGCAGTCCCTCTTTGCAAGGAATTAGTCAAAAAAACATTGGCGTCATTTCACTCAACGTGGTATTTATTCCGGGCTACTTCACTTTTTGCAGGTGCCCATAATAATTCGAGAGTGTTAAGCGTATAGTGGTGGGGAAATGGTGATACTTCCAAAAAAATGCAGAGGAAAGTACTACAGTTATTTGACAATTTTTTCCATTTCATCTATAACATTATTTTGTATCCTCTTCTTTTGTGTCGGGAATAGATCTTAGGTAGTCGCCCACAATTTATTTCATTTATTAGCTTCACCTGTATGTAACGGAATCGTTTACCCACTTCCAGAACTCCGAATCATTCGAAATATTGCACACGCATTAGGAACCGCTGACAATACAATAATTGCATAGCTATGACATGGTATTCTCACCAATATCGTCAGAAAAAAAAGTCTAATTCACATTACCAAGATCTGGTAAAGTCACTGGTGAAATGTCTAATTTACATTTTTTCAAAAGTGTATTGTACCTCATAGGTTGAGGTATGGAGAGGCTGGAGAGCCATATTTACTCCTTCCCCTTGTAGTTGGAGAGTTCAAAAACACGATTTTGTAGCAATATGAACTGAAGAGTTTCAAGAGTTTTCACCCCAAGGTCTGTTTTTTTTAATAGTTCGAATTTCAAATAAACGAACTTCATGTTTCATTTTATTTTTGTAGATTTATTTATATAAGAGTAAAAGTCGACATATTTCGCTGCTCATAGGTCAACATCTTCAGGACATATATACGGCTAAAATACATAACAATTGTTATTGTGTTGATATAACATAAAATCAATACTCACAAGATTCTTACAGGAGTGTTGGATTAATATAAATACATATAAATGTCAAAGAGCAAAGTTGTTCGTCACAACATGGTGCGTGAGCTGTCATCTGGTGTCAAATACAGAACATGGCATGGTAAGAATGTCAGCTCATGGAACATGTGGTAGTTTTATATTGAAGCAGAAGAGTGGACAAAATGTAAGAAGAAGATTTGGGTGCACATGTGAAGATGAAAATAAGTTATGTGGTATGTCATCTTTCAACTGTTCTGGGTAAACTCGAACAAGAGGAGGGGATGACGCAGAGGGTTGAGCGTTCGACTCGAGACCGAGTGGTCCCGGGTTCGATTCACAGCTAGGGCAGATATTCTTTATGCAAATAGTGAGACTTTGACCAAAACTTTAATATGAGAAAAGCGTGGGGTGCTCTCTACTCACTTTTCACTTCGACTCTACCTTCACGAACAGCTAGCGATGAAAAATTCAAGACAACTGATATCAAGCACCTCAAGCTTTCTTAACATTAGAGTCAATTTTTTGTTCAATGATTTTTTCTTATTTTTTTGAAGTTTTCGGTGCATATGGCTTCAGAAGCGTTTTTCAAACTACACTTTTTTATCGATAAGGATTGACTTCCTGTTCTGCTTTTGCCAGGAAAAATCAACTATCATAAAACTTCCCAGAGTTTGTTTCTGCTGATTATTGGAAGAGCGTTCTCTTCTGAAAATTTTTCCAAAATATTTCCAAGAATATTCTTTCTGTGAATCATGTGTAGGTGATGTTGGGAGATTGATTCTTTTTTATTTTATTTTGATCAAATTCTGTATACAGTCTACTTTTCTATCCCTGTCATCTTGGTGCCATCTATATGTTGAACACGGTTATCTTCGCATTCAGGTGGAGCGCATGTCATTTCTTTCACAAAATAACTTACCGAATGACCAGGTACATCCTGATTAATGTATTGAAATCCAGATCCCTAAGTGCACTTATTTTCATTTTATTCATATTACCCTTGGTTACAGGGTAATGGAATCACTATATATCAGGGTTCATTGGTTTCTGTCTTTTATTCACAACATATTTTGAAAAACGATGAACGATATGAAAAAGAATCACAAGTATGCTATCATCAGCCAGTCGAAAAAAATACCGCTCTCATTCTCGACCTGCTTTAGGTCATATATTTATTAACTACCAATATGGATAACGCTGCCTAGGACACAATGCTCACAAAGTGAAATCAGGAAAATCAGCCAGCCTTTTTCATGCGGGCTCTTCGAAACTACTGCGCATGCGCAACTTCTGAATAACGACTCAACATGAATATTTCAGGTTAGGTTATTGATTTGATATTTCGACCAGATTTGGTTTTCTGTTTAACCATTATCTCCAATTATATTGGGGTGATTGATTCATGTTGATCTAATATTTAAAAAGCATAATATTTCATACCAGTTCTAAGTTTGCTTCACCACTAGTCAATAGCCAATGCGCAATATTATGGTCATGTTGAATGATGACTACTAGAACAAGATGAACGAACAAAATCTTTGATGACATTTTTTTCTTGGCGCATGCGCATTCACCTATTGCTCCCGAATCAATTGTTTAGGCTTCACAGAGGCTATCCTTATTATCACTATTTGAAGGTAGTAAATATATGCTTTCGGTAGGAAATCTCAACTGTAAATTTCTAAGGTCTGAAAGAAAATTAATAATAATTTGCTAATATTAAATTGTTATACAGTGTGGCCCATTTAAAATGGAACAACCCCTGTAGAATACGCATTTTTCAGTCAATCTCAAAAATATTTCTTTCAATATTAAGCATCGAAAACTGTATCTTGACACAAATTCTCATAACTTTAGTTTCATTTCCAAGGCACTTTCTTTCGTCAAGAACGGCAAAAGTTTATTAGGCAATTTTTTTTTTCAAATTTGACTACACCACTGGATTCGTAGTCATTAAAAATGGAAGCCTTCGGAATTTCATGAAAAAATATGGGTTAACAACGAAGTTACAACAACTTTAATTTTGGAAACAAAGTATTTGATTATAATTTTTATTTAGATTGCAGATATATTTGAAATCTGGCAACACTGCCGATACAAAGTAGAGCACGAGTGAATTTGTACAGCGAAAATCCGAAGTCAATAGCTCATTCCGTTCAACAGTTATAACTACTGAAAGTAGTGAGCGATTTGTGGTGTACTAAATCACACCCTACTTTTGATTTAGTACAATACCTATGCCCAATGTATTAGTTTAGCTTTCCTCAAATCATTGATACCTTCTCTAAGAGCTTGTTTAGTTGAGTTTTTCAGAATAAAAAAGGAATATGTTTTTTTCCTGCTTTCTGTTTTATTATTGAATAAATAATGTTGATACTTTAAAATTTGATTCGGTTCATTTCGTTTTTATCGGCTATTGAAAACTGCATAACTTGAAAATGAATTTTTAATTTTCTGTTATTTTTGAATGAACTCATAATCTTAACTCAAATAAATGATTTTAAGGGAATATAATTCACAAATCCAGTGGCGTAGTTAGATTTTTATTACAAAATCGCTTCCACCAGAAATCGCTTACATTACCATACTTTCAGGAGTTATAACTGTGGAACGGAATGAGCTATTGACTGGATTTTCGATGTTCAAATTCACTGGTGTTTCACTCTGTATCGGCAGTATTGCCAGATTCTGAATATGTCTATAATCTAAATGAAAATTAATATCAAATACTTTGTTTCCAAAATTAAAGTTGTTGTAACTTCGTTGTTAACCAATATTTTCCAATGAAATTTCCATGGTTTCCATTTATAACGACTACGGATCCAGTGATGTTGTCAAATTCCAAAACAAAAATTGCCTAATGAACTTTTGCCGTTTTTAACGGAGAAAAAAAACCATAGAGTGCCTTGGAAATGAAACTAAAGTTATGAAAATTCGTGTCAAGATACAGTTTTTGATGCCTAGTTTTCAAAAAAAATTTGAGAATGACTGAAAAATGCGTATTTTACATGGGTGGTTCCATTTTAAATGGGCCACACTGTATATGTATATATATATATATGTATTTATATATATATATATATATATACATATATACATATATATTTATATATATATATATATATATATATATATATATATATATATATATAGAAGGGTAGTCTCTTGACAGGACTAGTTCAATGAAAACATCAAATTTGGAAATACACTTTGAAAGAACATTCCTTGAGGTTGCAGTCATGAAATAAACGGCCGATGAGAAAAACTCTTTTTCAAATGGTGAAGCTTTCGAAAAATTTATATTTATTCTCAAGAACAAAGCTTCAGGTAAAAACAAGAATGTTATGCCAGGCCACATAGTTGAGTTCATCACTGATCACTAAGTGCACCAGCAACTTTTATATTTTAAGTTAAACGCAATGTTTTGGGAATGAAAATAAATGTTTCGAAAGAAAATTTAAAAAATTTCTTTTCTTATCTTATCGGCAGTTTTTTCATGACTGCTACCCCAAGAAGTATCCTTTTGAAGTGTGTTTATATATATATATATATATATATATAAATATATATATATAAATATATATATATATATATTTATATATATATATATATTATATATATATATATATATATATATATATATATATATATATATATATATATATATATATTATATATATATATATATAAAATTATTTAATTTTAATTTAAACACAGTATATTACTCTATCTTTTCAAACAATGAATGAGTGTTCTTTATCTTGAAACATAGGGCCTGATAACTCGTATAAAGGTTCTGCCTTCTTAAATTTTTTGTCTAAGTATAGTATAGTAGGAGTACGATGTCTTCAGTACCTGAAATTGAAAAACAACATGAATAATCAATGAGTTAGGACAGATTATGAAATATTACAATTTTAGAAAAAATTCAGGTGCTGAACAAATAGATATTTTTCAAGAGAAATATGAAAGAGACTCCGAAGTACGCAAAACTTACGGAATATTGTTGCATGTTTGTTTTTTTCAGAATATGAAACCAATATGATATTTTTTCCCGTATGTTATTTGATAATTCACAATTTGGGTAAAGTCCTTGAAATACATTGATAAAATAAATGCATAGTCACCAGCATAAACGTCGGATAGCTGAAAGTACCGAACAGGAAGGCTTTTAGCTCAAGTGGTTTTTGACATCTTAAGAGAATAAACTTGACATCTCTCACCATCTTGGGCTCACTGAGGTACCATTTCGATGCATATACAGCTACTCCAATCGAGTTGATCTGAAATGAATCGTCGAGTCAGTGGCGTAACATTCAAGCGTGGATGGTGTGCAATTTTCAGGGGACCAAAAGTTCAGAAACATTCCAAAAGTGTTGATTATAGTAGAGGAAAGAGAATGATTGTTGGCTATTAATTGTGATGTTGTACAACAAATAGCACCAAATAACTCTGAATTAGGTTACAAAAGCCCAAACTGTGAACAGTTCAGAGCTGAATAAAATAATTAATGAAAAACTCTTATTCAAATGCACTAAAAAGTAAGGTGGGTTCATCAATTCATGAATTCCAACTAAAAAATAAAAAATCTTCGACCAAATTCATAATCTCCGTCCCCAAAAACCCCGACATACCAATTTTGTATCGAATCAGGTCATAATTACAAAACGTCCACCATCTTGAATCTGTGAATTTTTATAAAAAATTCATAATATGCGACCCCGAAAACCCCCACATACCAATTCTGAATAGGATCGGACCACATGAACACAGAGATTATCGGCCATCGTGAAGACGCCATTTTGATTTTATGAATTTTGAGAAAAAATTCATAACCTTCGACCCTGAGAAACCCCACTAAAGAACCACGCACACATCTTATGGAAGAAAGTCTTCAGGTGAAAATGGCTGGATTTTTGATATGTTGTAGCTGGAGCCATCCTGGGTAAAAGTCTTTTTTAGCACAACTTGATCGTATGACCAGATTCAGCGCTTGATGGCGCCAAATCACGAATTTGGTGATTTTTGGAGAAAATCAGCTGAATAAAAAAATATGATTAACTCATTTATATTCAATATCATATGGGACTGTACATTCCTAAAATACGTGAGATATATTTTTCCATAATACAGAAAAAAGCGACGGTTTTTCTACAGGGTATTCAACAATTTACTCAATTCTTCAGTGAATGAATTCGCCCACGAGGTTATAAGTTAATTGAGTTTATCATTGAGGATCAATCAGAATGGTTTGTTGATCGACCAGAATATAATGAAGCTATGAATACGGAGTGTTTGGAATGATGAAGGGTCCATATTATATATATATATATATATATAGTAATTGTAGTGGGTTTTCTTGGGTTTTGGTTCGTTAGGATAAGTAACTATTTTTGTTTAAAACATTTTAATGGACAGCTTTTAATAATAATGACGTTTCGCCTGGAGGCCCCCAGGCTTCTTCAGATTAGAGCTATAAGAAAATTTATATGGTACAGCCATGTACAAATATGAGTGACAATGTGGTTTTTTCTTACCTGCCAAAACAATTTCATAGGGGTAAAAAGTTCAAAGGTTGTTGGGTCTTTTTCCATTCTATTCTAGATTTCTTACGTTTCATTATGATATTTTTAGGATATACTATCTCCAAACAGATGAGAAATCAATGGAGCACAGAAAATTTCTCCTTCACTTTATTACGAGGACGTGATATCTGTTGTCTGGATTGACATTTGACGGTATATACGGAACGCATGAACTTGTGTTTCTGTTTTTTGATGTGTTCGTTGTTGTTCTTATTTTTCATACCTGGTCTGTTCGTTTTTGTTAGTGTGGGCTGTATGGGTACTTTCAGTTTTGTTTGTGTAGCATATGATTGACATGTTATTTGGTTTTTGAAATAACGAAAGTTTTTTTGAGCAGAGGTAAACAAAACGGGGAGTGGGGGTCGTTTGATTTTCAAAGGATATTAAAATATGTTTTTGCTTAACTGTTTGATGTCTTTTTATCGTTTAAAGCAAGGTTATTTTTTTTATATAAATCATTTCTAGGAACTCTCTTTTTCGTGTTTCCTTCTGTTGCTAAATTTTGTGTTGTCATAATTAAATTCGTGGTTAGTTTCTTTTTTGTGTTTGTTGAGAGCGGTTGCACAGTTTTTTGTGTACTTGTGTGCCTTAATTCTGTTTTCAATGTATTGCGAGGTTTGGCCTATATAGACACGTTCACAGTTTGGATGGTTGCAAGGAATTTCGTATACAACCATCCAAACTGTGAACGTGTCTATATAGGCCAAAGGAATTTCGTATACAACCATCCAAACTGTGAACGTGTCTATATAGGCCAAACCTCGCAATACATTGAAAACAGAATTAAGGCACACAAGTACACAAAAAACTGTGCAACCGCTCTCAACAAACACAAAAAAGAGAGTTCCTAGAAATGATTTATATAAAAAAAAATAACCTTGCTTTAAACGATAAAAAAGACATCAAACAGTTAAGCAAAACATATTTTAATATCCTTTGAAAATCAAACGACCCCCACTCCCCGTTTTGTTTACCTCTGCTCAAAAAACTTTCGTTATTTCAAAACCAAATAACATGTCAATCATATTTTACACAAACAAAACTGAAAGTACCCATACAGCCCACACTAACAAAAACGAACAGACCAGGTATGAAAAATAAGAACAACAACGAACACATCAAAAAACAGAAACACAAGTTCATGCGTTCCGTATATACGTCAAATGTCAATCCAGACAACAGATATCACGTCCTCGTAATAAAGTGAAGGAGAAATTTTCTGTGCTCCATTGATTTCTCATCTGTTTGGATAGTATATCCTAAAAATATCATAATGAAACGTAAGAAATCTAGAATAGAATGGAAAAGACCCAACAACCTTTGAACTTTTACCCCTATGAAATTGTTTTGGCAGGTAAGAAAAAACCACATTGTCACTCATATTTGTACATGGCTGTACCATATAAATTTTCTTATAGCTCTAATCTGAAGAAGCCTGGGGGCCTCCAGGCGAAACGTCATTATTATTAAAAGCTGTCCATTAAAATGTTTTAAACAAAAATAGTTACTTATCCTAACGAACCAAAACCCAAGAAAACCCACTACAATTACTAAAACTACATGGTTCAAGAATCAAAGTGAGAAGTATATATATATATATATATATATATATATATATATATATATATATATATATATACAGAGTGGCCACTTTTTTAATGGGATTGTATCGATAACTTTTAAACCATAAGAGTTAGAAAGTCGGTCAAATGGAGAAAAAGTTGCATTCATAGAAGCATTGTCAAGCAATTCAAACAAATCGAGATTATCAGGGCCAGTTATTGAGATATCATAAGAGAAGTAAATTCTGTCATTTTGATTTTTCTTTTTTTCCCACTTTATTTCGAATATTATCAAAAAATGTCACGGAAGTTTTTTATTCGACAGTGAATTATCCTCATTTTAACATAATCAGATTTCGTATCCAACGTTTCGTACGCTCTGGGCCACCCTCAACCTCATTTTTTTCAATACGGACCTGCATATTTTATGACAGTTTTCGAAATAACTTTTAACGCTAAATTCGACGATATATCATACAATGTCATTCAAAGTTGATTTTCAGGTGATTTTGACCCATATCCGAATTTCTTTGGGTCGGATCTGTATTACATTTAGGTACCTTTAGTTTAATTAACAACATGCAATACATTTCGATAAGAAAATCAACTAACTCATCTCCAACTGAATGGAACATAACAGAATCAAAGCAAGAAACAAGTAATAATTATTTACAAATTTCAAGAGGTGAGAAACCTAATTCATAATAATTAAACGAAACTATAATTTAATGAAGGAAAAATCAAATGATTATTCGAAAGTAAATGATGAACATTAATGAAGTAAGTGTTCGAAATGTCCACCATTTTGTAAAATGCACCTTGCGGTACTGGAACCCATACTTCTTATACATTTGCTTATTTCGTCTCCTTGAATACCTTCGAATACATTCTCAATCTTCTCGCGAGGAATCATTATTGTTGGATTTGTCATTTGTTCCGTTGAAACGAATTACAGAATTAAACTTTATTTTGAGATCATTACGATATAATTTTTGCAAGGCTTGGTATTCAAATTTAAAATCATTGTATTCGCGTCTCTTGACCATTTTATTAACAGCAGTTTTTGATAAATTGCATTTACTGGCCACAGTTCTCGATTTTTTTTCTGGGTCAATTGAATTTGGGTCAGAAAATTGATATCGTTGATAGAAATGTTTTTTCTTACATACACACAACTCAAGGTTTATTAAATGTATTATTTTCAAGTAGTAGGCCGTGGATAAAAAAGAACATAACGAGAAATGTCATATTATTTGTCACTTCGTTTATTATTGTGTCACAAGAACTTGTCATTAAATACTTTTCTGAGTAATTTCAATTTAACTTATTCGATATGGTAAGATACACAAATGAAGAGAAGAGAGATATGTACGAAGTGTACATAAAACTAGATAGAAATTCGTTCAAAGCACAACAAAGGTATGGTGAATTATATCCTGAAAGAACAACACCAAATATTAAAATGTTTCGACGTTTATCTACAACGCTACTTGCACATAATTCATTCATCAAACCTAGAGGTCCCTATGTACGACGAAACGAGCCTATCAATGACATCAATGTTCTGGCCCAAATTCGAATGAATCCAGGAATAGGATCGAGAACTATGGCCAGTGAATGCAATTTATCAAAAAGTGCTGTTAGTAAAATACTCAAGAGACACGGATACCATGACTATAAATACCAAGCCGTGCAGAAACTATATCGCAATGATCCTGAGAGAAGGTTGCAATTCTGTAATTGGTTTCAACGGAAGGTGCGGAATAACAACAATTTTGCGCACAATATCATTTGGGGAGACGAAACGACATTCACAAATTCTGGCATGTTCAATCGAAGGAAGAAACATTTTTATGCCACAGAAAATCCTCACTTAATTCATGAAGTTAGACATCAATATCGTTTTTCTTTGAACATATGGTGCGGTTTGTTGAATAATTAATTATTAGTCGTTTATTTCTCAGAGTAACACGTTTATTTGCGTGCTCCGTAAATTCGGCGATTTTGTTTAAGTATACCTCACCAAAAATTGGGAGTTTTATACCAACATAAAGAGGAAAGGATGGCTTATCATTTATCCTGAAAGTGTTTTTCCACTAACACCAAATCTATTAGGTTTCCTCGTAAGAACTTTAATTGGTGGAATTCCGTGATCGAATTCAGTGTTGTTTTTATCATAAGTGTGTTATCTCCAGTTGAAAAAAGAAGGGAAACAATTCTTCTTTGTCCGTTCTATCTGTGTAAAAACTGTGTGACTCGATTCTAACTTGATTCTCAAGTGTTTTTTCCCATCATCCAAAATTAAAGGAGCAAATAGTGTAGATAAGGTAATCTAAATAAAAATTCGTTAACCAGTGCCGTAGACCTCAAAGGAGTAAAATATATTCGATCTGCAAATCATGACGAACTTCGAATGTTGTAAATCTAAAACTTTCCCTAACTCTTATTATATATGCATAATATGCTTCAAAGTCTATCACAAGAGTTGTGCCTTAAAAGACAAAAACAACTTCACCTTTGTGAAGGACTTCCAGTTAAAGTGCTGTGTTCCTGATCAATTTGACTTCGATAGGAGCATCTTAGAGCAAACTGTTAGTGAACTGGAAGAAAGCAGTATAATGAAAGATACTCACATAGAAAAGTTGTTACGTAAAAATGAACTATTTTTGAAGGAAGTTACCCAACGGGAAGAAGAATTGATTTAAACTATTAGGCAACAAGAAGAACTGATCACAAGGGCTGATAGTGAGATTTATTCGCTGAAGAAACTACTAGAGAAACCTTGTAATACCAGTGAAACAAAGTCCACTCAAACAGTAAAAAATTCGAAAATCGCCTCGACCCAGTCAACTATATTCACCCGTGAAGCAACAGTGCAAACAATTGACATCTCAAATGTTACTGATCATCCAGCTGAAACTAAGAAGAAAGAAGCGGCGAAGATTGTTGGAGCTATATCAAAAGCTTCTCCCGATGTGAAGATCAGTGAGCTTAACCCGACCCCAAAAATTCTTATTTTATGTGATGAGTTAGGTAATGGCTTAGGAAAATCCATTTCCAAGTTCATTGGTAATAAGTTCTCCATAGAAACACTCATTAAACCAGGGGCCTATTTCATTAATGTTATCGAAGACATTATTAATCTGTCGACAAATTTTGGTCTCAATGACTACATAATTGTTCTTGCCGGCTCAAATGATTTTCATGCTAAAAAATTTCCGTTATTCAGAGAAATCAACAGTAAGGCTAAATGTAGTAGTCATACGAATATCATATTCTCTTCTGTACCTTATGGTAATCATGTAGAACTTAATGATTTTATTTACAAATTCAACCTCAAATTAAATGATTATTCACATAAATTAAATCATTATGCCGAAGGTGATATCTCTTTTTTTGACTTGAATAATGTTAAAGGCTCGATGATACGCAGAAAAGAAATTGTCAAAAAAATTTTGAACATTATACTAAGAAAGAAACAAGTAAAAAATTTGAAATTTGTCTCAGTCGAGAACGTTATCACCGATCCTTTTTTAGACCCTTCTTCAAAGAGATTAGTGAAAGTCTAATAGAAGAACGAAAATCTAGTACTGTTAATTTAAAGGAAAAATCCAGTCCTATTAGTTCATTCGAAAACCTTAATAATGGTATTCAACACTCAGACTGTAAATCCCTTACCTTAGTTTTATTGAATATTCAGTCTCTACGTAATAAAATTGACGAACTTTATTTATTTCTGAATGACATCAAATTCCCCACAATAGTCTTGCTTACTGAACATTGGTGTAATAAGATGGAACCAATTAGCATTCCTGGCTACACTGAAATCTCAAGATACTCCAGAAACTGTTCCAATCATGGCGAAACTGTAATACTGATTAGAAACTCAGCTCTCACTGATTTGACCTTTATCCAAGTTGACAAGTTCCAAGGTCTGTCCGAGACAAACATTTGAGTTTTCTGTATGCCACTGCAAAACTTAATTTATATATTTTATGTGTCTACCGTTCACTTTCTGCTGATGTGAATATTTTTTTCAATAATCTCAACTCTCTGTTATCTGAATTATCTGTTAACTCATCTTTAATATTGACTGGCGATTTCAACATAAATTTCAACAATGATAAATCAACAGATACTGACTCACTTAAGAACTTACTTTTAACCTTTGACTTGAGTATGCACGTTGATTCAGATACCCGTCTTTCTCAATTCTCCAATACTTGTATTGATTATGTCTGTAGCAATTATGATGTGCAGAACGTATCATGTTCAGTGATACCGTCAGGATTATCTGATCATGAGGCAGTAACCTGTTCTGTGCTCCTTGACTCTTTGAACACAAAACGGAAATGTAAACGCGGTAGACTTTACAGTAGAGCAAATTTTAATAGATTTTATCACAACTGCCTCAAGTTTGAGTGGAGGGTGTTTTGTTGCAAAATGACCCCTTTCTCACTTTTCACACTGCGCTACTGAATATATTCGACAAATCATTTCCTATACAAAAAATTAAAACAAAACAAAAAAAACCCTGGGTTACATTGGGATTGAAAATGTCTTCAAAAAACATACGTTCATTGCATACCATACGGAAGTTCACCGATAATCAAAGCTTCCATGTCTACTTTAACACCTACCGCAGAATATATAGATCCACCATCAAAAAAGCAAAGGAAATCCACTATTCCAAAAAAATTGATAAATCAAGCAATAAAATGAAAGAAACTTGGTCTATTATTACTGATATTACGGGAAAAACCAAGAAGAAAAATGTTGTGACAACTCTCAGTCCTGATAAAATCAATGACTATTATTGCTCTATTGCACAAAAACTGAATGAGAAAATAACTATTCCATACGATCCCATGATGAATCTAGAAGGTATCAATATTGACGATAACCTAATTCTATATGATACAAACATCGACGAATTAGTCGAAATTTTGAGGTTTATAAAAAACAAAAAAGCAAGTGGTTATGATGGAATTTCGATTAAAATCATCCAAAATCTTCCTCTCAATGCTCTCAATACACTTGTGTCTATAATCAATGACTCATTTCATGAAGGACTTTTTCCTGACTTCCTGAAAACTTCAGTTGTCATCCCACTATACAAAGGTGGAGACTCATATGATCCCTCAAATCTTCGCCCGATCGCCCTATACCAACTTTTGGCCAAACTCATCGAAAAACTGGTGAAAATACGTTTAACCGCTTTCTTAAAACGCCACTTTATTTTAAGTGAAAATCAGTTTGGTTTTATATATAATATAATAAAAACACGAATGAAGCTATTTTTTCATTTCTATATGACACTTACTCAAAGCTGAATGCCGGTAATGTAGCTGCTGCAGTCTTTGCGATCTGTCAAAGGCGTTTGACTGTGTCGACCATAAAATCTCACTGAGAAAACTCCACCAGTATGGTTGCAGAGGAACCACGTACAAATGGTTTGAATCTTACCTTTCGGGTAGGAATCAAATGGTGAGAACAACAGAACTTTCTGAAAGAAAGGAAATTAAGTCCGGAGTGCCTCAAGGATCAGTTCTCGGTCCCATTCTGTTCTTGTTGTACATAAACGACCTAACCAACTTGAACATATCTGGAAAATTCACCCTATTTGCGGATGATACCACGATATTATGGAACAGCAAGAATAATAACACCTTACCCGACTTAATATCTACTGATATGAAAAAAATTAAGGAATGGTGCGATGCAAATTTGTTATCCTTCAATACAACAAAAACAAACATCATTTCATTCAGATGCTCTCTTGACGACCTAACATTTAGTAATAACATATTTATCGAGAACAAGCCTCTAACTAAATTCCTAGGTATCCATATTGATAATAAGCTCAAATTCGACGGACATATCAAGCATCTCAAAAGCAAGATTTCTGCTGGATGCTATGCACTGAGAGTAACTTCGTCGAATTTGGGATCTAAAATCGCCAAAACTGTATATTACGCCCTAATAGAGTCCCATTTACGTTATGGAATACCTTTTTGGGGTGTTAGCAACTCATCGGCACTTCAATCAGTCTTGGTACTGCAGAAACGTGCTTTAAGGTACTTGCGTAAACTAAAACCCCGTGATTCTTGCAGAAACATATTTGTTGAAGAAAAAATACTAACAGTATTTGCGTTATTCATTCTAGAATCAGTTTGTCTCATATACAAGAATGTGTCTATGTTCGAGGCTTCAGGTAGTCATTACAACACCCGCTCTCACATGTTGAAATTGCCAATTCCCTCATCAAATATGATCAGAGATTCGATTTACTACAATGGAGTTAAGATGTACAATCACCTCCCCTCGCACATAAGGAGGCGAATATGAATATGAACATTACAAACTTTAGAAAAATTATCAAAAAGTTTCTGGCAGATAGACCCTATTACAACTTGCAGGAGTTTTACAATGATAAATTTGATTGACAGGGTGCATATTTGAATCCATGTAAGTTTTTGAGTTGACGTCACTAAGTTGTAGATGTGTTTGTGTCTATATGTAAATTGTTTTTGTGTGTATACATCTACGTGTTTATATGTATATACATGTCTATATATGTATGTTTTGTGTATATATATGGGCGTGTGTGTACGTATATATATTTTTTATATTTTTCAACAATACTGACAACTCTTATTTTTAGATATTTTTTATAAATCTTGTAATCATCAGTAATAATTCTATATTCAAGCTTTGTCCACAAGATTTACTCTTACTGACATTAAAGTTTATTTATTATTATTATTATTATAATAAATTACTGGGCCCCCATTTTATTGACGGCAACCCAACCAGAGCAAAATATGTAGAAATTATAGAAGAAATGTTGGATGATCTTCCTATACGGTATCGGCGTAATAGTCCATGGTTCCAACAAGACGGATGTGGTCCACACAACTCTAGAATAGTCACAGTCTATCTAAATCGAACTTTTCCCGATTCATGGATTGGAACAAGAGGTCCAGTAGCATGGCCTGCCAGATCTCCGGATTTGAATCCGCTGGATTTTTATTTGTGGGGATATCTCAAAAATAAAATTTATGATACTACGAACCCGACAATAGAGATTCTTCGCGAGAAGATTGAGAATGTATTGGAAGGTATTCAAGGAGACGAAATAAGCAAATGTATAAGAAGTATGGGTTCCAGAACCGCAAAGTGCATTTAACAAAATGATGGACATTTCGAACACTCACTTCATTAATGTTCATCATTTACTTTCGAATAATCATTTGATTTTTCTTTCATTAAATGATAGTTTCGTTTAATTATTATGAATTAGGTGTTTCACCTCTTGAAATTTGTAAATAATTATCACTTGTTTCTTGCTTTGATTCTGTTATGTTCCATTCAGTTGAAGATGAGTTAGTTGATTTTCTTATCGAAATGTATTGCATGTTGTTAATTAAACTAAAGGTACCTAAATATAATACAGATCCGACCCAAAGAAATTTGGATATGGGTCAAAATCACCTGAAACTTTGAATGACATTGTATGATATATCGTTGAATTCAGCGTTAAAAGTTATTTCGAAAAGTGTCATAAAATATGCAGGTCCGTATTGAAAGAAATGAGGTTGAGGGTGGCCCAGAGCGTACGAAACGTTGGATACAAAATCTGATCATGTCAAAATGAGGATAATTTACCGTCGAATAAAAAACTCCCGTGACATTTTTTGATAATATTCGAAATAAAGTGGGAAAAAAAGAAAAATCAAAATGACAGAATTTACTTTTCTTATGATATCTCAATAACTGGCCCTGATAATCTCGATTTGTTTGAACTGCTTGACAATGCTTCTATGAATGAAACTTCTTCTCCATTTGACCGACCTTCTAACTCTTGTGGTTTGAAAGTTACCAATACAATTCCATTAAAAAAGTGGCCACTCTGTATATATATATATTATTATGGAATGATAATTTTGTAAAAATAATAATTGTTTTTATATAATGAAGATTGCTAATAGTTTTCGCTATTCTTCTTTGTGAGCCAAATTGTTATGATGTAGATAAGTAATTTCGCCCTGTATAATATTTTGTTCAATGTAATAATAATTGCTAGCTACGTCACTGTTCTTTCGTCACGTTGCTGCCAATTGTTATCATTTTCTTTACCACAGCTAAGCTCAGTTGGTACGCCCCTTGTCTCAGATAGCCGGTTCAGGCAAATGAGCCACTAGCCACTGCTTGATATGTCAAATTCCAATTTATTCAATGGTCATAAGTATGATTGTTGATCATTGCAGAAAACAAACGACAAAGTATCAAAAATCAATTATTTCCTTTATTCAGGAAAACTTAATTTTACCTGGCCTACGAAAGATAACTTACTCTAAGGTGAATCTACAAATATATATGGATAATCATGAGAAAAGTTCATTGGTAAAATATACACAACCTCACTTTTACCTTGAAAGTGAGAATTTCTTTGACAGTTCGAAATCAATTGAAATAAAGTTCTTCCGATGGAAAATGCGTTATTAGTGAAATTGTTCAGTTCGGAATGTGCACTATGGAAGGTTTATACCTGTATGGAACTGTCGCTGTTCAATACAAGCCAGGATTTGGATTCCCTTTCACTCCAATGCTATCAGGAACTCCAATACCAAATAGAAAAGGACCATACAAATTCAGCAAGCAGCTTTGGATACTTGTATACGGTGAACAAATGAAGTAATCTTGGTTTCCACTTATAATGTGGAAATTATTCCATTTTTCTTTTTCCCAAAAATATAACGTGGCATCCGTTTTAAATTCATTTTCGATCTCCTCTGTGGCTTTGTTTGTTGTCACCTGGATACCAATTTTGTTCCTTTCCTCCGATTCGAATTTTTGAATTCGCGCACTATATTGTCACTTTTTCACTAATTGTGGTTATTTGTTATAACTTATACATGAAACTATTTTTCAATTCTTAATAACTATGTACACATTTCAATAATAATTGCCTCTGACACTCTCTCGTTCTTATTCCCTCACAATTTCAAATTCTACATGTGACCATACTGTTCCCTGATTGGCTATTGTCATCAAGAAGTTTGCTGTTCTACCATTGGCTACTTTTAGTTAGCTACAATTTCATATACTGTATGTTTCAAATTTATAAATTTGTAGATCACATTTTATTCAGGAAAATTTTGTAAATCTAGACTTTTTGTTGTCTTTTGAAGAATTATGGGTTGTAATCATTATGACAGTGTATGAAATCGATTGTGTTATATAATTTGGATATTTTTATCTATTCATATCATACAGAGGCTTAATAAAGGAAATAGAATTTCGAAAATTTGTAAAAAAAATCTCTTGAAACTAATAGCTAATGAATAATTATTCTTTTTCGTGGGTTTTTTTTTCTTTTAAAATATCTAACTGGTTTTTCATAACATAACAACATTCCTAAATTTAAATTCAATAATTTTCTACTAGTTAGAAAATTCTTAATATCAATTTCTTCATTTACAGTTATTGAATCTACTTTACCTAATACTATATTTTTACTTTCAGAGAACTACTTTGCTGGATTTCCCACCAGTTCGAGAAAAACAGATTCTTCATCGATAACTATTATTTACAACTACTAGTACTACGTTCTTTCGTTCCAGAAAAACTTGACTTCAGACATCTTTTCAGATCAAGAGAGAAAACTTTTCAAGATATCTTCATATATGACATTTTATATTTTATGATTATCTTTATACTGACATATAATTTTTTTAATATTCATTTGATTTTACAATTACTGGTACTCTCTCAATTATGCTGTTTTATTATTTTTCCTATCTCTTCCTTCAGTTGTTCTTTATATTCATATTGAATTGGATATTTTATTAATTTGAATCTCTCATTTCATTTACTTTTATTTTGTGTACATACTCTTTCGTTTTTCCATCATTCACACATAATTAACATATTATATTCATTTATAATTCATTTATATACCTTCATTTTATTTATCAATATATACAATACATTCATTTATTACTATAAATATTTTTATCTTCATTTCTTTTCATTTTTCTTCAAAATTCACCTTATTTATTATCCATTTCTATATTTTTCCTTCTTCATAATCTATATTGTTTTTTAACTTTACTCTATCTAACTAACCTGTACCAAGACCAAACTATTTCCAGTACAAGGAAGTTGCCACTGTAAGGATGAAGAAAAGCTATTTTGAAAAAAAAATGGAATCATTCATAATTACATATGCCTGCTCTGCAAACATATCCATTGCATGATTTGGGTTCAGCTGTTGTTCTCTGTTCGAAGCATAATTTATTCTATTAAGAAGTTGCGAACTAGGATATCTGATATTAGCCTCATATCTGGCATATCCGAGGAACCACAACACACTTGCAGTAATATCCATCGATCAAATCATTCGAACTCAGTTTCTGGACATCCTCAGCCCCCTGAATTTTATTATCGAATGCGAGCCATAATTGGTTTTTGGTGATGTTTCGAAATCGAGAATATATTCTTCTTCTTATCAATATAGGTTCATCAATCAATTCGTCAATATGTATCTCTTCTGCTTCTTCTTGCTGCTCCTTATCCTAAATGTATGAAGGTGCTAACTGTACTTGATAAACGCCTACTGTAAGATGTCGAAGACTTTGTAACGAGAGACGGGGAGAGTTTGGAACCTGTTGATGATCAAGTGGTATCCAACGAGCATTTGTCAAGTGAAGATTATCTACTTCCACTCGTTCTTGTACTACGTTGGGTACCTGGGATCAACTTAGCATCTCTCTTGCTAATTGGGCATCTGCCCCCTCCGTGGATATAGTCGCATGAAATGTATTAATAATTACTCCATCAATACGATAGAAGTCTCCAAGGTTATGGATATGATGTATGGAAATGGTCTGACCGAATATTTTGAATATGGATTCTATATGACCATTCCGTGCTTCAACAATCCATCTGGTTTTTGTAACTAATCGCGACTCATTCGCATCGTCTGTTGTCATTTGATGTTGTTCTCGTTGTAGAAATGCTGGCATCTTATAACTGATACCTTAATTCTCAAGTAGAGGTTCAGCATCTCTGTACTCGCGATATACAATGGAACCACTGACGCAAATTTTCAACGACTCTCTCAAACTCATTCCTCAAAATTGCTGCATCATTATCCTAAGAATCGAAAAAATAAGGTTCTTGGATCGTTAAAATGTAGCCATCTGGTGCTACAATCATCTGGAGTTCCACTAAATGACGACCTTCATGTAAGCAGGAAGATTGTCGAAGTATATGGAAATTGGTACTTTTCTGTATGTGACAACTTAGACTAGGGCTTTTGGTGCATTCGGTTTAGCATTATATAGGACATAATTCATTGACATGCCTGGTGACACGATGTTCCCTAGATATAGCGTGAAATCCAATATTTTGCTGTACAAATTGTTGGATATATTTGGCTAAATCCCATCAGTGGTTAGAAATCATCTTCCTAGAACTTCTACTGAAATCGTCACTTCGACGATGATGTTTGGGTGAATGAGTACCGGGTTTCGACGGCCACTGATAAGTACGTTAGATTTTTTTATTCATTCCAACATTCACATTAAATTAAAGGAAGTGAAATGTTCACGAGTGTGTGTCGATTCTTATAGCCTCGATGGCTCAATGGGAAGAGCGTAGGTCCGGAAAGCCTAAGGTTGAGAGTTTGAGTCTCGCTTGAGGATGCTTTTTTTCTTTAATTTAATAATCTGTCCATTATGCCACAAATTCCTTTTTCATATTTATATATATATATATATATATATATATATATATATATATATATATATATATATATATTTATAAGAAACAACAAACTGAAACGATATTTTTCATCCAGGCAAATTGATATTCATTTTGGTTGAACAATAACTTACCCCATCAGTAAAACTTTGTCCATAATGGCACAACGCGAACCCCCCCAAGACATATCCCATGAACTCCAAGAGACCGACAACCATCTTATCCTGAAAAAATATTAAAATCAAGATTTTATGGAAGTGCTTTGAACAAGTTTAATAGATACACTCTCATTACTTTTGCCAATATGCCGTTAGAGATTTATATATATATATATATATATATATATATATATATATATATATATCCATATACACAGGGTAGTGTGATGTGAACGGTACACCAAATCCCGCGGCATGTGGCTGAGAAATATTGCTTTCCACACGACAATTCATTTATTAAGTCTGTTTCCTTCTACATATAGAATAGGTACAAACAAGATGGGCTTATCACACCCAGTTGACATTTGTTTATACGTCACGTAGTGTTGTTTTCGCATCGTGAGACTCTGTTATAAATGTGTCCTTTCATCTCAAGGAAACCATTTTTGGAAACCATGTGTTTTTATTTATACGTTCGCCATAAAATATATGTTGGCATTGTTTTTCACATGATATTTTAGTTGAGGTATGTACATGTTTTTATCAGTGTTTATAATTGTTCAACAACTCTCTTGAATTTCTGTTTAAAATAACTTTGTGTAGGAGTTTTTTTCCATATTTCCAATGTTTTTTAATTTTCTATACTGATGACTAAATAACTTGCCCTTATCTCAACTTTTTTTTAGATTCCTTTCCCTAACATCCTCAGAACTAGTTGTCCTTTTAGACCCTGATGAAGTTCATATGGGAGATAAACGAATCGTTGGCTCAAAATTTGAAAGTTCGTTATTTGTCCTCTTCCATTTTTAAGGATACAATGTTTCCACTTGAATATGAGAAATATAGCGTCTGTGAATATATGTGAGTAAATGAAAATTGTGTTGTGATAATAGATTATGAATAATGGAATGGAATGGAATAATGGATTATCAATAATCTATACATAATTATCCATTTATGGTTTGATTTTATTTATGTAAATGAATATCTACATTATTCATTTCACTATGCACTGTATTGTTGGTGCTAGTGACTTTGTTGACAAAATGTTCCCATTTCAGACAATAAAGCTCATCTTACTTACTTACTATTCCCGCAACAACTATCATTACATTCTGGAAAAAAGCGGTATTTTCAAAATGCAGTGGAACCTGTGTCAGATGGTTAGAATATGGACTAGAAGAGGAACGTTTTCTCCTTGAATTCAAAAAGTTGTCTACAATGCCACAATTTTAATTCATTAATTTATATATATATATATATATATATATATATATATATATATATATATATATATAAATATATATATATATATATATATCTATATTTATTTTTGTTTTTTCTTGAATCCTTTTGTATTAATATTGGGGAGTTTTTGGGTTATTGAGTGTAGTAATAAAAGTCTATTTGATAATAATAGTATATTAAGTATAAGTGGATAAAGTATTTTAAACATGCAAGGATAACGACGGCGCAGCCGGAGTGCCTGTTAGCAAGTGTTTCTAAGACCAGTTATCCACGAATACTTTACGTTATTTTTTTTTATTGGTGCACCTTTGAAACGCGTACCGGTATTATTACTACAAAAAATAGAAATAAGAACTAATAATGCAAGAAGCGTTGAATTCGTGATTTGACATCAGTATACCTTTCGCAGCGAGAAAAACAGATATTCTATCGTGCAATTTGTATGAAAGATCAATATTTGCTGTCACCAGAGCTCAAAATGAACTACATTCTAATGTCGATTTTTGAATAGTGTAGGCAGAATCGCGGTTAATACCGCGAAAATCCAGTGATATATATAAAAAAAAAAAATATGAATAGTTCATCAAATGGATGGATGAGCACATATAAATGAACGAATTGTTAGTAATATTTTATTTGACGTTACAAGGTACTCCCGCTGTGATCAATAACGTGTAAAATTTGTCATTTAGACTTCAATGCTTCTACTTTTGATGTTGTCATGGTAACTTAAAAAAACGCGCGTTTTTTAAAGTTCGATTTGAACACGCTGAGGCGTGCTTTAAATGGGTAGAAAGGGGCACCAATAAAAAAAAATACGTTTCGTCCCCGGCCGGAAACATTTTTAATTCTATATTTTTTTGTTATTTTTCATGGCTGACATTTTCTTGGGAATTTATTTCTGGAAATAATGTATAATATATATATATATATATATATATATTTATATATATATATATATATATACACATATATATATATATATATAGGAAAAGTATGACCGCTATTATTATAGAATGAAAATTGGCCGCTCTTGTTAACAAAGTTGTTTGCTGCCAAAATATTATGTTTGCACAATTTGAGATTGCGCAACCAAAGATGTTTGATACGACAACAGAAGTCAAGGGCGAAATAGTATTCGCCAGAGAGTTTCACCAGGTGCCAAGAATGGTTTTTTGCGTGCGGTACGGTCAATATCGTTTGTTTGTCAGTTTGTAATATTTCTAAAAGTATTCAGTTTTACGCTATATCGTCATAAATATTTATTCACATTGGCGCTTGCTGGAAATGCAAAGCCTTCGCTATGTGTTGGCTCGTGATTTTAAATACTTGTTGCCTAAATATTGAACAGTGAATTAAGCGCCACGCCAGTTGCGATAAAGTTTATTTGTATGAATAACAGCCGACTGGTTGCGGTTTGAAGCGATGCGTAATTAGTGCTGAATGTGAAGTTACCAAGTTTACATTGAAGGAGTTGAATTTTTCGGATGATTGTAGCAGCTATTTCGAATAGAAATGGTAATAACTGGTATTATTCGGACAGCCCACAGGCGAGTTAGAGTTTCTCAACCGTATAAAGATAGACTGACATGATTCAAAGAGCAGAATATCATCAACATATTTTAGTAATTACGACAGTTCATCTGTGTTCTGATGTTGTTTTTATAATATGTATTATCAAACACAAAAAGTTGTATCAAAAATGAATTCATAAGTTCGTTCAGATTTGATTATGGATAAAATGTATTTATTATGACAAAATTGTAGCTTGATAGAGTTCTCATTATATACAAGCCGTTTCATGTTAGACACGATGGAAGAAATTATTATAGATTTGGTTTATGAGTTTGGCAAACCTGTTCTATACCAAAACTCATAAACCAAACGCCAAGGACCAATAATTTCTTCCATCGATTCCTAATAGTAAAATATCACAGTTAGTCACAAATATCTTAACTGTTTCTATGCCTGACAACGAGTATTATGTGAAGGACTCTTTCTGAATTTTCAGACTTCATCAAATCGCTAAATTGGAAGATTTTGTCATAATAAGCCTAGATGTAGTTTCACTTTTTAATAACATCCCACCAAATTAAATCAAATCTAAAGTATTGATAAAATACTGGGAAGATATAAGTAACCATACCAATTAACAAAAATCTATTTCATAGAACTTATAGAATTCATTTGATAACTTTTGTGTTTGATAATACATATTATAAACAAATATGTAACCCAATGGAGCTTACCATCACCCATTCTAGCACAGTACATGTAATGGACGACGAAAGGATGCATGTATTCCAAAATTACAATTTACACTCCCTTTTTAAAAAATATGTTGATGATATTATACGTGCAGTACCAACAACAGATCACATGTAAATAATATTCAGTCTATTTCAATAGCTATAATCCTTTCTGCACTTACGGCTGAGAAAGAACATATACAACTCTGTACCCTTCTTAGATACTTCCCAATCAGAACATCAGATAATACCATAATACTGATTATACCCTAAAACCCACCAGTTCAGGAAGATACATGAACTACCTTTCTAGTCACCCGAAAAAATGAAATTCAATCTAGTATTATGTCTTAAACACAGAATTGAGAGAAAATATCACATCCCACATTAAGGAGAAAAATATAACAAATTATTATATGAAATAATTTTCCAATAATTCATATCCTTCAAATTTTCAAAAACTATATAATACTACTTGATGTCATTCAAACAGAAGTCAATCAAAATGAACAGTTACATAACATCACATATTCGTCGATACCTGCCATCTCTGAACTCTACAAAAAAATTAAAAAAATTTTCCCCAAACCGGGAAAAACAAAAAATTACAAAAAAAATGAAAAGGGAAAAGTATACCCAAATTTTAAAAAAAAGTCATATCCAAAAATCTAAGTGTTTTAAAAAATTCCCCATTCAAATTCAAAAAAAAATTTTTTCCCCAAAAAAAAATTTTAAAATACGAATAATTACATAAAAGAAAATTTCGACCAAAAAAAAAAATCTTGTTCCAAAAAAATGTCATGGTAACGTAAATCATGTTTGTTGGAAAATCTACATGTTAAAAAAAAAATTTTAAAAAAAAATTTTTTTTAAAAATTTAAAAATTTAAAATTTAAAATAAATATAAAAAAAAAAATGATATTGAAAACGGAAAAAATTTTTGAACCTCCCAAAACCTTCTTTGGAAAAAAACCAATTAAAACCCCCCGTTTTACCTTTTTCATATGACACCCATTTTTTTGTGATAAAATTTATGTCAAAACATCTTTTTTTGGGGTTTTTCCCCTTTTTTCCCCTTTTTTATTATATAATATGTTCCCAATTTTTTTGATGTCCAAAAAAATCTCAAATTACAGTATGTAACTTTTATTGCTTAAATATTTTTGTCCATATTTTTACTTTGTAGCCCCGAAAAAAGCAAATAAAGATTTGCGAAAGCTCGGGTAGCAAAAAAGAGTTTACCTTCTTCAAGACTGAATCCCCGATAGATACTCATTCTATATATATATATATATATATATATATATATATATATAGAAATAGTGAGGGACCTAAGACACTTCCTTGGTAGTACACCATTAATAACTGGAAGAGTCTTGCTCAGACTGTCACTGGAGAGTACTCACAATTCTGTCCGATAGATATGATGATAGTAGTGTTCCTCTAGTCCAGGCCAATTTTCAATGATCCTTTCAAAAAAAAATTCCATTTAGTTTTGGGCTAATAATGATGACAAAGATGTCATTTGGATTAATAATTTTCAAAAGATTTAATAATCTTTTCTACTTCAGCTTCTGTGGTTGAATACAAAAAAAGTGTATTTTCAGAGGTTTTTGTGCTTCCGTTAGTCGCTCCCGTGAGATCCGCTAAATTCAGGAGTTTTTTCACCAGCTATATTTGCAAAATACTCATTGAGTGGGTTTATTTGTTTTTCTTGCTGTTGTTTACATGTTAACAGATTATTTTCTGTTCGTTACTTGATGTGAATATTTTCTTGGACATTTGTTATCCTTTAATGTTATGAGAAGTTTTTCATATTCGAATTTTCCATTTGTGAATTCAATTTTAACCTCATTGTTTTCTGAATGGTTTTGTCTTGTCTTGTTAGTACGTTAATTGCTTTTTCATCTTGACTACTTCGGAATGTTCTGCAAAAACAAATTGAGATTTGTTTTCTTTTATTTCGACTAGGGGAAATGATATATCGTGATAGTATTTTAGGGTATTATAGAATATGTCTACTGGCATTTTTTTTAGCGTACAAGTCAGCCCAGCTCTCGAAAGCAATGTGACTGAAAAATAAACTTTCATTTTGTACAGATTTATTGTGTGTGATTTAACTAGGATACTTGTTATTGCCTCCATTGCTGAATTCAATCATCCGTGCTTTATGATCTGATGAAAGGCAATTCATAACATTCGCATTTATCGATTCCACATTATAGAAAATATTATCTCTACAGGTCTTAGAATTGCCTTGTATTCTGGTATATTATGTCATCTCCTTTTTTACTCGAATAGTAAGGAATACATTGGACTAAGAAAGAAGATGACAGAATATACCAGAATACAAGGCAATTCATAGACATGTAGAGACAATATCTTCAATAATGTGGAATCGATGAATGCGGGAGTTATGAATTGCCTCTTGTCATAGAGCACAAATAATAAAATTCAGCAATGAAGTCAAAACCAAGTGTTTTAGTAAAGAGTTAGGGGTTGGTTGCTGTTTTGGCCGTTGCCCCACTGCTCACTTTGCTGATGGTAACCCACCACATGTACGCGTGTTCGGAACGTGAAATGACGGGTACATGTAGCCATTGGGTGTTTGCTTCTACGTAGCACCGCCTTCCTGCGGCATGCGGGCTCTGCCGCAGGTGACTGTTTTTCTCCAGCTTCTCGTGGGACCTATTATGGTTGAAAATACGTCGAACGAGGCGAAGAAAAATCCCCAAAAATCATAGGGGGATGCGGAACTGAGAGTCGTTGGAGAGGCAGCAGTGCCCCACAACGAAACCCTGGTGAAAGTTCTACCCAGATGATCCAGGCTCTCCAAATAAACCTCCAACAATCGAAAGCAGCCAAAAGTGTGCTTAGGAGAGAGTTTACTGAAGAAAACCTTAGAATAGAGTTGCTTCAGAGACCCTGGATCAATAGAGGTTGAATACAAGGACTCGCAATGAAATGATGAAATCATTTAATGTACTTTTTTGCAATACTTATAAAAACCAAGAGCAGCTATATTGTTCTCACTGATAAATTCACATTTTTCAACCGCTATCTTAGAAGTGCCGACTGAAACAGGCAAGGAGCAGATTGTTATTGCTTTGGCCTACTACCTAGGGGACTCGTCGTCACATCTACCAACAGAGGCAGTTCGAAGCCTCATCAGATGGTGTCGAAAAGGAAACAGGCATTCCATTCTGTGCTGCGACGCGAACGCGCATCATCTCACATGGGAACGCACAGGCATAAACTGCGACTAATATAGAAATTGTTAATAAAGGTAACGAACCCACTTTTATGAATGCGATCAGAAAAAAGGTTTTTGATCTTGCTGATCCATCAACAACAAACTACATTCAACACTGGCATGTTGATGTCGGATCATCAACACATAAGATTCGACTTCGGAAATACGCTTCGAAGGATATAGGATACCAAAACTGACCATATGCAATGCTTATAAAGAGCATCTCGAAAGGCAGTTGAAGAACTAGATACATCCTCCAAGCAGCTATAATGAAAGCATATGAAATCTGCTGCCCGGAAAAACAAAACAGCTAGCCAATCTTAGGAAAAAAGTAAGGAGAATGGAGCTAAAAGTCTGGGACACTGGGAAGACTACGAAACGGCTTCCGATAACACCTCACATGACCTCATCATCAGATCGCTGGAGGAAAGGAATATAAACACATCACTGATCAGATGGATACATGCGATGCTGAAAAGCAGAATCAATGTAGCTGCTCTCGGGAAAGAAACGGTCAGAATGTCAGCAGAAAAAGGTTGTCCTCAAGGTATCTATCGCCATTGCTGTGGTCACTTACCGTAATCTGATAGTGAAGCTACATGAATCTGGAATTACGAGTCGATGACATATGAGTGTTGGCATTTGACAGGTTACACCATGTCTACTCCATTTCCTCTCACTACCTTACTTGTCAGTGATGACTGAACCAATAAATTTTTTTGATCTGTTAGTTTTTAACCGTTATTTAATGGAATGTTTCAACACGAAGCTTTGTAACAAACTGAATACGCTGTTATATGGTTTCATAATTGTGCAACATGACTGCAACCTCAAGGAATATCCTTTTATAGTGTTTTTCCAAATTTGAAGTTTTCATTCAACTAATCCAGTCACCTATATATATATATATATATATATATATATATATATATATATATTTATATATATATATATATATATATATATATATATATATATATATATATATATATATATATATATATATATATATATATATATAATATATATATATATATATATATATATATATATCTATATATATATATATAAATATATATATATATATATATACATATATATATATCTATATATATATATATATATGAATATCAATATATAGTTGAAATAGATTCAAATAGGGATGATTACAGTCTCCCTTGGCGAAAACCAAAATTCAGAATTAATATCTTTTCACGTTTTCATCTATTCATCTATTGACCATGGAAATTACTTACATGCATTACATGATTTTCCACAGTAGCCAAACAAATGATTCCAATAATGCTCAAATGACCTTGGGTGACCATGTTCAGGTGTGCCAATCGAGATCCCATCCTGTGAGAGAAGAAAACGTCATACATTATGAGAGCATTACATAGGCAACTTCATGAACCTTATATTTCTGGAGAAATTGGAGGATAATATATATACAAGGTACACCCATACAGTGTATCCCTTCACATTCTAGCCTGGACTCACCTTAAGATGATGTTGTGATAACGTATCCACTGCTTCAATTTCTGAGTTTTGATAACAGGATCCGATTCTTCGAATACCAAATGAATCATCACTTTAAGTTCGTCAATATGTGATACAATTAAACTGGCTGAATTGCAAGCTAAAAAACCAATACAAATTCCCGAATAGAACACAGTTAGCGTTGTGAACAATTGCAAGGTTGTAATTATAGTAGCGAATGATGTACTGATAGTATCGTATGGCAGCCATACTGGCAACAAAGTGTTGCAGATCTCATTTGCACCGTGGGCTTCGTTGAATTTTTTGCAGCTACTGCTAGTAATAGTGGTGAAACAATATAAGAAATTGCAAAACGTGCTGTAAATTAGAGGTATGATGGTAATGAGGTTGCCCTTTTTCTGAGCTTTTTCAAAGTTCTGTAGCTTGCCCAATTTCCTGAAATTGTTTATGTCGCTGCATAATCTGAGCCAGCTTCTGTGTTTGTAGAGGAAAATGCAAATGGATACTTGATTGTTGTCCCAGATATAACTTCACTCAATCTGAAGCCAATTTTATCTAGAAAAAATATATGTTAGGATTTTCATAATTGAAAAATATTAATTTGTTTGAGAATATTAACAGGGTAGTTGTTTTCTGTTAGATATTCACCAGAATGACTTCATTTCTATCGTGGATTCTTCAATTCACAGAAAAATATTTCTATTCAATAGAGAATGTTTCCGTTTAAAAAAACAACTTTCTGCACCGTTTGAAAAATAGCATTACTCTATAAATGTTAACTTTAATAACACCAGTGCTTGTAATTTTTCTTAGCTAACGATATTTCGAAATTGACAAAATATTCGAGAAAATGATTTGCAGTTGATGATTCAGGAAGATGAGAATCGTTTTCTACCACAAAATTCAAGCCACTGAAGTATTGGAGTACATCTTCCAACTTTGTTTTTGGCAATCAACTAGAATACGGTGAAAAAATGAACAGTAATGAACTAGCTTTCTGTTCTCGCTTCCATTCAAGTCGAAATGGGGCGCCGGCCTCAGCTTTATTTCAATTCAAGTATATCTGAAGGCAACATATTTCCATAATATTATCATTGAATTCCATTCATTGTTGTCCAGAATAATTTCCAGAGGGTAGGGAAACTTTGGGTGAATCGTGATATTTAGTGTTTTACAGGTCCGACTACGTTTTTCCATCAAGAAAAGAAGCACAACGGGTGAATTCAAAATAGATTACCAAGCATGCAGGAAATATGTAACAATACTCATTTCTCATAAAAAACAATAATAAAATATATTCTCAACGATTCAACAGAGAAAAATATATTGAAATATTTCACTGACAGACATCACAGGAAAAAACTTAGTGTTCGTCTTCCCCCCCTTCCACATAACCTTCGTGGGCCCAACTTTTGCAATGTTCACATTTCATCCAACCTTCTTACTGAGAATTGAAATGAAGTTTGGTACAAAACAGACAGATCGCTTTCCCGCTTTTGTCCTCTGAACTCCAATCATAATTTTCTCTTGATCTCATTTTTTAAATTTTTTTCTTTTTTTGATATACTTTTGTTTCTTTCCACTCACCCTTTTTTTTATGAACAGCTGCTGTCTTCCTTGTTTGGTATCTCATCTTTGAACTGAAAAGTTCAGATTTTGCTCACAATGGTATTCAGATTTGGCTTTGGATTCTTTCGTAACTCAGGTCGTTCCCTATTATATTCAATAAGGCGACATAGCGATGCGTGTTGTTCAAAACAATTTGGAATCCCAAAATATAAATGAAATTTCTCCCTAAAAATTTCTCCACGAAGAAGAAATATCCAATTGGTAGTGAGGTTGAATTCCATGAAGACGAACGCGATGTCAAGGTAGACCAAGCCTCCCTTGCCGTGGAGTGGTGGGCATGGTTTCCTCCTACCGTGTAGAAGTACTTCCTGCATTCTCCATACAGAGTTGTCTCCTGTGCTCAATTCTGTGATTCTGTTCTGGTCTGGTTCGGGTGTCTTCTTCAGGCGAAGTTGGTTCAATGATGTGCTCGGTGTCATTGATCCGTCTTATCTTCCACCCCGTTAGTTGGGGGGACCTGGTTGTCTCTGCTTTGACGTTCAAAAGCGTCTGCGAATGTTTCTGCTTTCTCGATGACAGTATAGACCAAGCCTTCCTTGCCGTGGAGTGGTGGGCATGGTTTCCTCCTGCCGTGTAGAAGTACTTTCTGCATTCTCCATACAGAGTTGTCTTCTGTGCTCAATTCTGTCATTCTGTTTGTCCATTGTGGTGTTTGAAGATTCCGGAGTGCCAGCCGCAGTTGCCTGCCTGCCTGAAGCATCCTCCGCTTGTTTTCGACGGTCAGCGTTCTTTGGTATCTCTTCTTGAGGCGGCAATCACGAGCCAAGCTCGTTTGCTTACATTTATAGATTACTTCGGAACTAATCACGTGCGTCAGAAACTTGACGTCATGGAGGCCCGTCGCTATTGGTCAGTTCATCTGTTTTTTGTCCTATGTTTAGAAGTGAAATTTATGAAAATTGAATTTCAAGAATATCAGAATGTGTGAAGAATGAAAACATTTGGAATTTAATTTTACTATTATTCTCATGATATTGACGAAAATCTATTGAAACCCATTGCTTCAGCGAGTGAGGTCGGCTCAAGAGATCGACGTTTGATATTCGGATGCCGAATCGGAAAGACATACCACCATGTTTGACCAGCAAATTCATAAGACAGGCCATTGCAATCCACTAATATAAAAATTTAATTTTTTAGTCAATCGAGAGTTTAACCGAACAAACGTTTTCTGACCACAGTAATACATTACTTGAATTTGACATGTTTTCTGACGAATAGGAGCCATGCAATAACCATTCCAGATGAGACAAAGCTTTGGTGAATCTAATTTGAATGATTTTGAAAGAGCTCTTATGAATGACAGCTGGTAATTTCTGAACGAAATTCATCAATGTGATGAGGCTTTCGAGTCTTTTTATGACAGTTCTATGTTCCATTTCGAAACTAATTTTCCTAAAAGAAAATATTAGAATAACCAAAATAACAAAAAATGGGCCAAAGACTCTGTCATTGCACCAAGCTTGTCCCCTAAAAAACTGTGCCGGCTAAACAAAAATGTCCTTCTTTGATAGATACGTACAAAATGACAAAAGGATCACATTTCTTTAACAAATGAAATTAAAAAAGATTTTTATCAAAACACAATATCCAATTCCGATATGTCAGAAGCCTTCTGGAATGTTGTTTCTGAACTAACTAATCGAAAAAAGAACAAAAAAATATAATTATTGAAAAAAAGGAACACCAATCGTAGATCCCCATATCATCGCCACTGAGCTCAATTTTTTTTTCTCTTATCGTTATTTTTTGTCTGCGATTACACAGTAACACACAACTAGAAGACATTGAACAGGTAATAAAATTATAAATTTAACTCGTATTATTGCTTTTCATTTTGACACATTCATGGCCCTCTTGATAATATACAATAAAATTGTCGTTTTCCATCAGTATTCAAGGTAAACTATGAGTGTACTATATCGCTGAATTCAGAACTTGATGCAGAATCCAAAAAACCATTGAAACATCTGGAGTGTCGTTTGGAAAAAATTACGTCAGTGTCGCGACGCCCTAACGGATGACGCCTAGGGATGGATCTCTATATAAATAAGAGACATTGAAATACTCTGCTTCCACAAAAAAAATGATATCTTCCTCATTTCCCAGATATTTGCCCGCGGAATTTTATATAGGACACCCTGTATATATGGGATATCGAATGGTATTTTTGGGATCTAGGGGCCATGATTGGTGAAGATATAGCGAATTTTTTGGGAATTCGTGAAGTGGTATCGTCCTCAATAGTTAGTATTTCTGTTGAAATCTACCTAAAAAACTGTTTGGCACCCAAAGGTTGTTTCTTGCTATTTTTATTCAACCCCCGACTCCCAGCTTCCAGAGAAAAGTGAGCGTCCGTTCGCAATGTGTTGCTTTCGATAAAAAAGGTTTCGAGACAGGGATTTAAAAAAAGGAAGAAAAATGTGGACGGGTTTATCTTTCATAACATTGCCTCCCAAAGGAATTGGAAAGCTCACATTAAAATGTGTTTCCTGAATTCAAAATAATACTGATATATTACTTTTGTTGTTTCTGAACACTTCATAATGAAAATCACGCACAATGAGCTATTTTTCGACAACACTTATTCACGATTCCATTATTTTATTCACCTTGGATATGATTTCCTGCTGATGTTCAAAAGTAGAAACATCTGATTGACTATTATTGATTGAAAAATGAAAATAAAGAAAGGTTAGATGTCACCTCCTTTTAATCGCCATCCCTATATGCATGATAGCTAAAACCCTTTCGTATCTCATACATCTTCTTTCGAATGTTTTTGGAAAGTGACTATTGAAATCTCCATACATCTTCTTTCGAATATTTTTGGAAAGTGACTATTGAAATCTCATTAAGAAGTTATAGAATCGATTTTCGATTATGTTGATGCCGTAACTATCATGATCATAACATTAGTCTAGACAATTATTTGAATCGATGCTATTTATTCTTGATGAAATTCAACAAGTGAAAAAAAACACGATACGTGTTTCGCTCTGGAATAGTTTTATAGGGTAGAGATAAATTGAATAACAATTGCCATGAAATAATTGACCTTACTTTATATACGAAATATATAAGAGTCTGGAATCTGCAAAAACAAAAACATCATGTTCCAGAATCTGTTGTGGAAACCAAAGCATTCGCAACTCAGAATGGAATAAAAATATTATAAAAACCCATGAACACCAGCACCAAAGGCAGAATACAGATATTAATTCAATTCGTTCATGTACAAATGACACCAAAAAGTTTTGGGAAAAAGAACCGGCAAACTTGTCGTTGGAAAAAATATGACAGTTTCTTCATGGATATCATTTTCGGCAACACGTCATCCTTTCTGTTGAAGATCTAAATTTATTGAAATATTGGCAAGATTTAGGAAAATTTGAAACCAACAACTTTTTGTACAGAAATAAAAATGCTGTTTGTGTTTTCCAATGGAAAACATGTCAACTTGATTGATGATAATTTCATAATATTTAGAATGAGAACTGGTCACGCTATCCGATTTCTATATATATATATATATATATATATATATATATATATATATATATATGAAAGAGAGTAATAGTGAGGGGACTGTTAAAAACAAAGTTGAAGGAATTTAATGGACATAGCCCTCAGAGAGAAGTGTTAACCGTAGACACGTGTTTCGGGCTCTCGGCCCTCATCAGTACGGTGGAGAAGTGCAAAGATGAACAACACTTGGTAGAAAACGACAAATCAACGGAGTCAACAAACAGACGCCAACCGCTCATTTGTGGTTTCGGTCAGCAGACCCTGAATTCCAGGGAAACAACCAACGTCACCACGGAGGCAGCTATAGCTACCTGCGTGACATCCGAGTCCAGGAATATGAATATGAAAAGAGAGTAATAGTGAGGGGACTGTTAAAAACAAAGTTGAAGGAATTTAATGGACATAGCCCTCAGAAAGAAGTGTTAACCGTAGACCCGTGTTTCGGGCTCTCGGCCCTCATCAGTACGGTGGAGAAGTGCAAAGATGAACAACACTTGGTAGAAAACGACAAATCAACGGAGTCAACAAACAGACGCCAACCGCTCATTTGTGGTTTCGGTCAGCAGACCCTGAATTCCAGGGAAACAACCAACGTCACCACGGAGGCAGCTATAGCTACCTGCGTGACATCCGAGTCCAGGAATATGAATATGAAAAGAGAGTAATAGTGAGAGGACTGTTAAAAACAAAGTTGAAGGAATTTAATGGACATAGCCCTCAGAGAGAAGTGTTAACCGTAGACACGTGTTTCGGGCTCTCGGCCCTCATCAGTACGGTGGAGAAGTGCAAAGATGAACAACACTTGGTAGAAAACGACAAATCAACGGAGTCAACAAACAGACGCCAACCGCTCATTTGTGGTTTCGGTCAGCAGACCCTGAATTCCAGGAAACAACCAACGTCACCACGGAGGCAGCTATAGCTACCTGCGTGACATCCGAGTCCAGGAATATGAATATGAAAAGAGAGTAATAGTGAGGGGACTGTTAAAAACAAAGTTGAAGGAATTTAATGGACATAGCCCTCAGAGAGAAGTGTTAACCGTAGACACGTGTTTCGGGCTCTCGGCCCTCATCAGTACGGTGGAGAAGAACCGCTCATTTGTGGTTTCGGTGGTGACGTTGGTTGTTTCCCTGGAATTCAGGGTCTGCTGACCGAAACCACAAATGAGCGGTTGGCGTCTGTTTGTTGACTCCGTTGATTTGTCGTTTTCTACCAAGTGTTGTTCATCTTTGCACTTCTCCACCGTACTGATGAGGGCCGAGAGCCCGAAACACGTCTACGGTTAACACTTCTCTGAGGCTATGTCCATTAAATTCCTTCAACTTTGTTTTTAACAGTCCCCTCACTAACTCTCTTTTCATATTCATATTCCTGAACTCGATGTCACGCAGTACTATAACTGCCTCCGTGGTGACGTGTTTTTCCCTGAATTCAGGTCTGCTGACCGAAACCACAAACGGTTGGCGTCTGTTTGACTCCGTTGATTGTCGTTTTCTACAAGTGTTGTTCATCTTTGCACTCTCCACCGTACTGATGAGGCCAAGCAAGCTGTCTAGGTTAACACTTCTCTGAGCTATGTTCTATATATATATATATATATATATATATATATATATATATATATATATATATATATATATATATATATATATATATATATATATAGAATGAATGAGCAGAAAGCCAAGGTTTCCTCAAATGTACTGATGTTGTTAGCATAAAGTTGAAGCTTGCTCAACTTATTTGAATAGAAATCATTGTGGTATGTTATGATTTTTTTTTATTGTACACCCAGCAGACATCCATTTACAGGGTGGGAAAATTACAGGTACAAACAATTTCAAGATCAGTATAAACCAAAAGAGTGGGGGTATCTGACATAATAAACAAAAGAAAATAACTTAAATAATATTAAAATCTAATTTTTTTCAGTGAACAATGCTGCAAGAAAAGAAGTCGCACCTATTATCGATATCATTATAATTGTTGCAAATTCTGAGTAAGGGAGAGTTCTTTTGTTTATTTGTTCTAGGCGCTTCGAAGTAAAAAGGAGAGATATTTCATAAATGTCACTGGATTCGTTCAAGGCTATTTATATGAACATTCAAATATGGACACCAGATGGCAGATGCACATTCTGTTTCAGATTGGGCATAAAAATCAAATAACAGTGCAGTGCAGTGTATTCATTTTCGTGAAGTCACAAGTTTTCGTTACAATCAAAACTGAGGCCCTACAACATTCATTAGTGATTTCATTTGGGGTTAATCCGGGATATATGCCCAACTCTTTTTATTTTACTCATAGTCATACCTCCTCACATACAAATAATAAGCATATGATTTTCATATGTGCACAAACTTTGGTCCTTTGCTCAATCACCTCGTACCGCTTTCTGCAGACTACTCAATAATGAACCGCATGTCTTGAGTTAGAAATAAAACTACATAGCGGGATGCGGTATATATGCCCCATACCCGGACCTAATTTTTTGGAGGGGATAGATGCCGTTTGCAAGAAAACCATCTTCTTGAATATATATGTCATTCATCAACATTATTATTCATTAAATGTACATATACATATATATATAGGGAAAATTAATTTTATTTGGGAAGCAGTCAGGTATGTTCGATTCAATGAATGTTCTTCGTTTTTTCAGTCAAGCTTTCGATAATGTTTATTATCTTTATCAAGACTTCTCTACAATATGTGTGATTATTAACAGAATGATATTATTAACAACTATACTTACTAACATGAAAAAAAAATTAGTCGTAAAGATACATTACATGTTTCTTTATGAAGGAAAAATTTTTAGAGAGTGTCAATTGACTTTTTACCCATTGTCAAAATATATATACAGATGAAAAAAATATTAAAGAAGATTATTATTTGAATTCAGTTCATTTTTTTTGTGAAAAATATCAGTATAAATAGAGCTCAGATCATCAATATCTGTTCGTTTATTAATGATATTATCTTTATTTTTGTTGATATAAACCATTTCTAAAAAAAGTCTTTTAGATAAGACACTTTCAAAATCTGAAATTCCTGAATTATTATAATCGATACGATGATCTTCGTCAATAGAATGACTAGATAGTGCACAAGATCTTATAAACCTTCTACAATCACTTTTGTGGCCTGTGATTCTATCTTTTAATAATTAATTTTAATAATATTTATAAGATACCATGTATTGATTGTCATAAAGTTTACATTGGTCAAACAAAACAGCATAGGTAATAATGAAAAATAATTGAAGCAGATGCTCAAAATGGGAACTTTCACTTGCAATACAAGCATCTTGTCTCCTTCTCTTCGACTGCCACACACGTTCAAAAAGTCCTGGGGTGTTGCGTATGACACTAGAATTATTCATAATTCTATTCCTCAAGTCATTGTCATCGACAACCGGTGTCGCATGAACAAGCGATTTGAGATATTCCCAAAAGAAATGATACAGAGGGTTCAAGTCTGGAGATCGTGGTGGCCACGGTTGAGGTCCCCATGACCTATCTACTGGTGAGCAAAAGGATCATTGAGATATTCACAAGCGGTTACACTGAAATGAGCAGGTGCCCCGTCGTGCATAAACCACATATTTCGCCTTACTAGCAAAGGTACATCCTGTAACAATTCTGGCAATGTTCCTTCTAGCAATTGTCTGTACGTCACACCATTGAGTCGAGGAGGAAGAAAATGCGGCCCTATTAGATGATCGCCACAAATTCACGCCCAGATGTTGATCAAAAACTCCTGCTGAAATCCACTTTCTACAATGGCATGAGGATTCTCGTAGTCCCAAGAATGATTGTTGTGAAAATTCATGATGGCATCCCGTAAAAAACTTGCCTCATCTGTGAATAAAATTTCAGACGTAAAATTGCGATTGTTTACAATTTGTTGACGAAACCACTGACAAAACTCCAATCGTCTGGGAAAATCTCTTGGTAACAGTGCCTGCACCCGTTGTTTGTGATATGGATATAATAAATTCGTATGCAGAACCTTCCAAACATTTGATGACTGACATGGAACTGTATAGCTAATTTTTGGGTACTTAATGATTAATTGTTGTCAACTTCTTGGAGAATTGCTTCCTCTAACTGTGGTGACATTATTGTCCTCGGTCTACCAGGACGCTCAGCCTGTTTATTTACAGATCCAGTTTCACACATTCTAGCATATAACCTAGTGAGAGTTCTTTCTGCTGGAATATCTCTGTTCTGATATCGTTCCCGATAGAGTCGACGGGCTTCTGCAGCATTTCCATCTGCAAGTCCATACACAAAATGCATATGCGCTTATTCGCAGGTGTTCATATTTACTTGATAGTATGTAAACAATCGTGTTTGCATGCACGCTCAAACAATTTCACGATACTTGTGACTTGTACCTACTGTGTAAAACAATCAGAATTTTCTTATCGCTGGTATTAGTTTGAAATCCTACGAAAAAACTAAAAAAGGAACTATAAACATCATGTCAAACAATCAAGAATTTCGTACAACCAGCGTGGGTAAATATTTTTCCACTTGCTTCGTTTCTGGGTAACGAGGTGTCAAAGTGTTACTATAAAATAGGTTTTTTATTAATAACTCAAAAGTCTTTACGCCGATTTTGATGAAACTAGGTATGTTTGTTAGCAGTAACAAGGAGCTTCTTTTCATGGAATTATTTAACGGATTGAAATTCCAGTGTCGTCACAGAGGGTTACCTCAATGATATTTATGGTAAAAATCAAAGTAAAAATTGATTGTGTAGTAACATAAGGGATAAAAATTATTTACTTTTGAATTAAATACATCTCAAACCCGACAAGGTTGGAATAACTTGTGACATTTTTACCGGAATGACATTAATTTTTAAACTAAAAAATTATTTACCCACGACACTTGTACCACCAGTTGTCGATGACAATGACTTGAGGAATAGAATTATGAATAATCCTAATGTCATACGCAACACCCCAGGACTTTTCGAAGTTAGGACACACGTTTATATGAACTTTTTGTCATGAAATATGTCAAGGAATCACCCCCACATCATTTAAGTTACACCCTGTATATATATATATATATATATATTATATATATATTCTTCAGGTACTATTTTGCAAAATTGGAATTGGACTACCTATGACGAATCCAGGCTTGCTTCAATCAAGTGCATTGCAAAATTCAAATTGCAACTTTGCCAAAACTAATGATCCGACAGGGCCCAAGTTTTCCACAGATGAAGTACATATGAATTACTACTATGTCGCAAAGAGTTCTAGCTACAACTTCAAAAATACTATTATGAATTTTTTTAAAAAACGCTCGATTTTTCGGTTTTTTCGGTTTTTCTCCATTACTAATGATCCGATCGAGTCGTTCATTTTTCTCGCATTTTGATTCGCTATAATTCATTATTCGAGAGCGTCGAAATTGCTTCATTAGTTTTCATGTTATAAGCGAAAATGGGTATATCCATCGCCCCTGGCATGCAGCGTATGTCACTCAGGTTGACCCCAAAAGAGATTAAGACTCCTTCTCGATATATCAGAATTCTACTCCAAGAATTACGGAAGGTAAAGGGGTGTTTTCATGAGAAGTGGGACAAACTGTATGTATATATATGTATATATATATATATATATATATATATGTATATATATATATATATATATATATATATATATATATATATATATATATATATATATATATATATATATATATATATATATATATATATATATATATATATATATATATATATATATATATATATTATATATATATATATATATATATATATGAGAAAAATCAATATTTTATTTTGAAACACTATAGAGATCAATCATCGTAGGTACAAAAATATAATCATATAGGTATATAACAACTGCAGAACTATTTAGCCATTTTGGCAGCGATCTTAATCTTTATTCGCCAACATTTGTTGCAATATTTGCGGTATAATGTGCATGTTTCATAAAGCCTCACAATGGATCCAATCTCCTTTGGATGTGATGATACTATAATAGTCAAGACGCAATGATCCTCATCTAGAATCTTATCATCTACTCCATCCATTAGAACTATGTATTGAATCAGGCTTACCCTTTTTGAATGGATTTTTGGGTTTGGAACAATCTTTGTCGTGTTTTTGTTTGTTTCTCCTTTGTTTTTCCATTTCTTCAACTTCAAAACTATTGTTGTCATTCTCTTCATTATCATCTTCAGTAAAACCGTGAAATTTCATAACTGTTTGCTTCCTCAGTTTCCTTTTTTTTTTTTATTCAATGCTATTTTTTGTTGTTGTTTTCGTTTTCATTCTTATCACCTTCAATATTATCCGCAGTAATATCTGTATCGCTTGACTTATAATCACGTGCTTCTTTGCTTTGGTTTTTTTCAAATAAATTTTTTCTTTTCCTTTATTTTGGAGTTGGAATTCAGTACTGTAGCGCCTTTCTGAAGAGGGCGTCGAGAGCGTAGGAATTGGTAATGATTCATGAAGCAGATTTGATAGAGTTAGTTTCTTTTTTCGTAGAAGTAGCAATATCACCAATAACTGACGGATTGTCTGCATCTACTATATTATTTGTAACTGCCGGATTGTCAGCATCTACAAAATTATCTGTAAGTTCCGAATTGTTTTCATCTGCCATTTGCTGTGTGCTGTATTGTCTGTAACAATAGAATCACCTGCCACCTCAACTGTTTCAAAAAGAAAATTAAACCAATAGATAGAGATTTTCTGCTCTATTGATACTAGGACAAAAATAGTACCAGAAAACCGACTGTGCTATCGTACGGAAGGAGAACCGTAGTCATATCCTGTTATGTTTCCGACTCGCAACTATCATTGCTCAATTTGTTATAAAAATTTGAGAGCAAAAAATCGGGGTTTTTTTGTTTTTTTTTATTGTAACATGAAAATCAATGAAGCAATCTCACTACGACTCGTTCGGATTATTAGTAACGGAAAAAACCCGAAATTACCGAATTTTTCAATGCATTTCATTGGAGCAGGCCTGGGTGCGTTATTGGTGGTCTGATTTCAATTTTGTAAAAAGATATTGTAAGTGGAAGTATAGTATTACAAAATGTCTATTTTCATTATGCGTTAAAATGCTGTAAAATAGGTGAGAAATACTTGCAAACATGATTGAAAACGGGAGAGCACGTGAAAGCGGCTGAGTAGTGGGGTAGGGCAGCAGACGTGGGGAAGCGTATATGGTTATAGAAGTCGATCTGAAATAAAAATGATAAGGTACAAGGAAAGCTTTTACATAAAAACCTTCCTTACCTCCTGACAGAAGTGTTGCTCTGCAGGCAGAAGTCAGTTCTGGGGCTGAAAGCGGGGCGGGCGATCAAAGAATTTTCCAGAGCACAGTCTGGCGCTCACATAACTCCGAACACTCAATCATTTATAATGGCCTAGTAGCAGAACAAATTGGAGCTATTTCCTGGAAAAGGTACGCCAAAAAACCAGGTTCAGAGAAATTTTCAGCAACCTGTAGACCAAGTCATGCTCTGTGAAAATACTGTTGCTGTCTTGAGGTGTTGTAAGGGTGAATGTTCTGGAGTAATAGTTTTTGGTGGTGAAACTTTTGTGGTTGATTTGAGTGTAATAGTAAATGAAAAAAAAATTACGTGACCCAGCTCGGGATCGAACCCCGGCCCTTCCACTCTGAACACGAGCATTAATCCAACGCGGCTACTACGCCTTGATGAATGATTGGGTGTTCGGAATTATGTGAGCGCCAGGCTGCGCTCTGGAAGAATAGTTGATCGACCGCCCCCGTTTTCGGCCCCGGAACTGATTTTTGCCTGCGGAGCCACTCACTTTTTAGCTAGTAAGGAGGATTCCTCTGTTAAAATTTTCCCTGTACTTCTTTATTTTTAATTTACGTAGCCAGCTCTCAGTCTAAGTGCTCTGCTCGCAAGTTATGAATCTGTAGGTTTACCCCCACTACTAAGCCGCATTCTCACGCTCGCCCGTTTTTGGTCATGCTTTCAAGTATTTCTCACATGTTTTGCAGCATTCAAACGCAAAAAGAGAATTGACGTTTTGTAGTACTTACAAATTTTTTTTTTTGCAAAATTGAAATTGAACCACTTATGATGCTCCAATCAAGTGCATTGAAAAATTCAAATTGCAATTATGCAAAAACTGATGATTCGACAGCGCCTGAGTTTTCTACAGATGAAGTACATATGAATCACTACCATGTCGCAGAGAGCTTTAGCTACAACTTCAAAAATGGCAAAATTAGGATTTTTTGAAGAAAACGCTGAATTTTTCGGTTTTTCTCCGTTACTTATAATCCAATCGGGTCATTCATTCCTTTCGCATTTTGATTCTCCACAATTCGTCGATTGAGAGCATCGAGATTGCTTCATTCGTTTTCATGTAACAAGCGAAATACTAAAAAAAGCACGATTTTTGGCTCTTAAATGTTTATAAAAAATTGAGCAATTATAGTTGTGAATCGGAAACATAACGGGATATAATTACGGATAATCTTTTGTATGATGGCACAGTCGGTTTCCTGGTACTATTTTTGTCACGAGAAAATATCTAATGATTGGCCCAAATCATGAATGATACTCGTTGAGTCACCGTCACGGATATCAGGTATTTGATATGCTTGGAATTACAGATTGATTTTCATTTGTTGTATCTGCATCATTTTCTGTCATCCATTCTTTTTCTGGTATAACGTTATTATTGAGTAGATATATTCCACTGCCTCTAAACCCTGCTATGGGGAGTTTTCCGGGCTGTTGACGGTTGATTCGTTTCTGTGGGTTCATTCGCATATATGCCCTTACAGTCAGCATGCATTGAAGTGAAGTATTGATAGATGCCCTTAGGGGCGACTACCTATCCCAAAACATTTCGGGGCATATATCCCTTCGAAAAACAAACTGGTAAATACGTTTATTTTATCCTAACATTGTAATCAATAGTAATCTACATACCCTTCTCCTTATTCAGGAGTAAAAATAAAATAAACTTACCTGTTAATCCCAAAGTTATAAAGGACTGAAAATCATCCGCAAAATAAAAACACTACTGTTTGACTCGTCACTGTCACTAGCGCTCCTTTGTGGTAGACTGAAGTGAGAAAGGGTGCGTTCGTATTATATAAGGCATTCTTTTCAACCGACAAAATAAAAGAGGAGGAGGTTCTCTAGTCGACGCGTATATTTTTATTTGTTTTTATGTATGACCACGCATAACTTTTTAGAGAGCAGTTCGATTGCGATTATTCTTCTTCCATTGGATAGGGTGTACTTCGTAGTTCGCCCCATTTGGATTCGAAGGAAAACATCTTCCCCTAAGGGTAGAAAAATGAAGGGTATTGATCGTTCACCCTCTGAATTTTGGTTCATTAACCGATTCGATCAGGCATAACTTTGTACTGGTATGTCCGATTTGGATAGTTCTTTTTTAATCAGATAGTGAATACCTCATAGTTGACCATTTTTTCATTTTGTATGGAATAATCCACCCCTATGGGTGGACAAATAGGGGATGAATAATTTTTCACATGTGAACATTGGCACACATAGGTAGTTGACATTGACAGATTGCTATCGTCATTATTCTTGTTCTCCTACATCCGTCACAATGAAAAGATTCTATGAAAGGATGGAATTATATACAAAGTGCTGGAATAAACTAACCAGAACTATCAAAAATAATATGTAACATTAAATAATTAAAGTAGATAATCATATTATTTAACTGTTAATAGTTGAAGTGAGGTGCGTAAGTAAGTATCTTGGAAGTAATCAAAAATTACATAGGTAGTAATCAGTAGATTTTAGCTACAAAAAAATGAAAAATAAAAACTCTGTAACAAAAAATTAAACCGACGAAGAACGGAACTGAAAAGCAAAAAATAAGATAAACTTTCTTAGTCCTAATAACTAAGCTCCTAAACTAATGTTAGTAACTAATTTTGAGTCGACGCCAAACAAACAATCAACGAAGATCATTAAATTACTTCAAAAAAATTATCAAAATATCACCGCGCATCTCATGCCATCATTTCACGCTTTACCTAACTCATCAGCTTGTTTGTTCGGCGCCAACTCAAAATAAGTTACTTACATTAGTTTACGAGCTCAGTTATCAAGACTGAGAATGTTTATTTCATTTTTTGCTTCTCAGTTCCGTTTTCCGTCGGTTCAATTTTTTGTTATGTTAACGCATCTTTCATTTCACGAAGGCGTCTATCCCGCTGGGAAGTATATCCTGGAGTTATTCTATATGGGCTGAAAAAAATAATTAATGATCGAAGGTGATACCGTGGTCACGTAGAGAATTGGATCGAGGGAGCAAATTCAGTGATTATAAGTGATGCTATTCTGTTTTGGTGTGAATGTTACAATTGAGAACTCATCTTCATTGAACAGAAGGCGGTTTTTCCGCACCAAGTATCTATTCTATCTGAGGCATTTAGTAGAATGGCACAATCATTCATGCTGTTCATTCTTTTGTACTATATCAAATCATCAGCATATAATGAACAATTGACCCCGAAATTCTCAATAATATCTTTCATGAATAGATTGAAAAGAGTGGTCTCAAAACAGAACCTTGTGGAACGCCTGATGTTGGATCGAATATAACGGAACTCCACGTAGGGGAAGCGGTTTTCCAGATAGGAAGTGGAGAAATTATTCAAGTTCCATGAGAATCCGAGAGCATTCAATTCACTGGATAGTATATCATGGTCAAGTTTATCGAAGGCTTTGGAGAAATTACAAATATATGACATCGACTTGGGCATTATGATCGAGCGTATTGGTTAATGTTCATACTGGATAATACAGAAGGGATTTGTGGTAGTTGACCTACCTTTGAAGGAGCCATATTGGAACTCGATAATTTGATTGACGTGATCGAATAGTGGTTTAATAAGCAGGTCTTCAAAATGAAAACATCTGATTGACTACTTGTGATTGAAGAATGGAAATGGATGAAAGGACAGTTGTTACTTACTTTTAATCGCCATCACTAGGTGCATGAGAACCGAAATATGCGTGAATATGTGGATAAGTATCAACACCAAAAGTTTCGCAATGAACCCTGATTTAAGTTCATTTCCAACTGGCAAGCAACAAGTATGTTTCAACATTATAAGGCAAACGTAAAATGGTCTACCCTTTCATATCTCATACATCTTCGTTCAATTGATTCTAGAAAATGACTGTTGGAATCTCATTAAGACGTTATAGAATCGCTTTTCGATAATGTTCATGCCGTAACTATCATGCTCATAACATTAATCAAGACAATTATTTGAATCGACGCACTTTATTTTCGATGAAATTCAATAAGCGGAAAAAACGCAATATGTGTTTTGCTCTGGAATAGTTCTCTAGGGTAAAAATACATTGAATAATAATTGCCATGAAATAATTGTCTCCACTTTACATACGAAATATATAATAGTCTGAAATCCAGAAATATCATGTTCTGAAATATTTTGCGGAATCCAAAGCATTCGCGTCTTGAAATGAAATATAAATATTATAAAAACAGATGGGCACTATCACCAAAGGCCAAGTACAGATATTCATTCAAAACGTTCATATACAAATGACATCAAAAAAATGTTGGGGCTTTCTCAGGATTTGGCAAGAAGTAAGAAAAACAGACAAACTTGTCATTCAATAATGAAATCACAGTTTCGGCATAGATAAAAAGAATATATCCAATGGAATAAATGGTTGTTCGCTAAGAAAATCAACAGGTTCCGCAATACTATCATTCTTTTTGTTCAAAATCTGAATTTATTGAAATATTGACAAGAATTGGCGAGATTTGAAGCGAGATTTTTGTACAAAAATAAAAATGATGTTTGTGTTTTCCAGTGGAAAGTATGTCCCATGATATGTCAAGTTGATTGATGATAATTTCAGAATAATAAAATTGTGAAATAAATCTTTCCGACTGGTCCCGTAATCCAATTTTTATATATATATATATATATATATATATATATATATATGAGATGAATAAGGAGAAAGCCAACGTTTCCTCAAATGTAGTGATGTTGTCAGCATAAAGGTTGAGCTTGCTTAGCTTATTTGAATAGAAAACATTGGGGTGGATTATGCTGATTTTATTTATTGTGCACCACCCAACATAAATCTATTCACAGGGTGGAAAAATTACAGGGACAAACAAATTGAAGATCAATATAAACAATAAGAGTAAAGGTATCTGACATTATAAAAAAAAGAGAAAAAAATGTATAATATTCAAATTTGATTTTTTTCAGTGGAGCAATGCTGCAAGGAAAAATGTCACACCTCTCATTGATATCATTGTAATTGTTGCATATTCTGAATAAGGATGAAATTTTTTGTTCAATTCTTCTGGGCGGTTCGAGGTAGAAAGATTGTATTGTCTTGAATTGACTTTGATAACATGGAAATTGAGCATACTTAAAACAGCAAAACGGTCGATTAGGCCATGGATCTGCTCATAAAGAAGAATCAGAGCCGAAATGTTTCTCCTATCTGTAGTGAAGCAGTATTAGAAATTCCAATAGCAGGGTATGTATATCTTCCTTGAAAGGTATATTATTCGATGTAAATGAATGATACACTTGTGGACTGTAATTACTATATCGTTCACTTCATAAGGAACTGGTACAGAGGTGTTTACGAAAGAGAAGTTATTTTCTTGTGTTCTATGACAATGCTTGTTTCCTTTATGTCATTTCTGTTTCTAGGGTAATTTGAATAAAATACAGGAAGGTCCGTAACATACCGGCCCCCTTGAAAGACTCAAGTCTTGCAACAATAAAAACATCAAGGTTAATAATACAAATATTCAGCCCAGTACACCACAATGAACTTGAAACTAATATAATAACAATATTCGAAACTTAAAACATATTCCATTCTTCAGAAGACTATTTTCCTTATTTAGCTCTAGCGTCCTTTAAATTTCGATAAATTTCTTGAAATAATGCACTAAAGATACTCATATGTCTTTCTACTACGCTCATTTGCAAGTTCATTCGATAGGTAGCACACATATTTCATTCAAAGGCCTTTTGAATACACCTTTGCGCACTTCCATCCCAACAACCCTGGTAATGTTGTCTCTGCCGGGATAAATTGCTGTGATGCGACCCAACTGCCAATTCAATACAGCTGCATTTTCGTTTTTTACCAACACCAAGGCTCCAATTTTGACTTTATCCACTTGTTGTTCTCTCCATTTGGTTCTTGTTTGCAACTCAGATAGATACTCCTTCTGCCAGCGTACCCAAAAATGTTGCATAACAGATTGTATTCGTTGGAAACGACTCAAACGGTTTCATGAACTTCGAGCAAGTTAACATCAGGGACGGCCATTGGACTTCTACCAATGATGAAATGTCCTGGTGTCAAGGGAATAAGGTCTTCAGGATCAGAAGATGGAGGACATAAGGTTTAGAATACTCTCGATTTGAGCCAAAATTGTGCTGAAATCTTCATACGTATAGGAATCATTTTCACATATTCTTTTTAAATGGTATTCAGTGCTCTTTATGCCCGCTTCCCAGATACCACCATGGTTCGGAGCGCGAGGAGGGATAAAGTGCCAAACGATTCGATCTTTCGATAATTGATCTGCTATATGATCCGTGTTCAATTTGATAATCTCATATAACTCTAAAATTTCATTACACGCGCCAACGAAATTTGAACCGTTGTCCGAATAAATGTTTGTGGGTTTACCACGTCTTGCAATGAAACATCTAAGTGTTGCTATAAAAGCCTCAGAGGTGAGCTCAGACACAACTTCCAAGTGTACGGCTTTGGTACTCAAGCATACAAGAAGGCAGATATATGCTTTCATAATTTTTGGATTTCTTGTTTTTTTGTCCTTCAGTAGAAAAGGACCTCCATATTCGACCCCAACATTGAGAAAAGCACTACAACTTTGTGATCTAACACTTGGCAGATCCCCCATCAGGTAAGTAGAATTCATAGGTTAAGCCTTCATATAGGTTATGCAATTCTTCTCAACATTTTTACACAAATTTCTACCAGAAATAGGCCAATACTTTTCCCTGATAGAATGAAGTGAAAGTTGAGATCCGCCGTGCATCAATTGTTCATGTTCATGTTTCAAAATAAGTTTAGTCAAGGTGTGATCTTTCGGTAATATTATCGGGTGGATTTTATCGAAAACTAATTGAGAATGTTTGATTTTTCCACCCACTCTAATGAGACCGTCGTGAAGGAATGGGTTTGAATTCAAAATAGGGCTTTTCTTATCCAGTAATTTACCCTTTTGCAGATATCGATAATCTGTTGCGAAACATTGCCTTTGAACACCTTTTATCATAAAATGCATTGCATCCTCGAGTTCTCTTGGATTCAGAACTCCGAGAAGGTTATTTTCATTTCGTATTCTAGCTAGAGAGTTATTGATAAACCGAAAACTGAAGGCTAAAACTATTTGAATTTTCAATAATGACGAAAAACGTTGTAACAAATCATTGGCGATAAAAAAATCAACATTTGTCATTAAATTCACACATAAAAGGCATGTCGAAGTCAATTTAAAATTTTTCTATATACCAATGCTTGGAGTCTTGCAAAATATAATTAGGGCCGTGCCACCATGAATCACTTTCTTTCAAAGCTGCGGGTAAAACTCCACGACTTATTAGATCAACTGGGTTATCAGGTGAATTTACGTGTTCCCACTCCGAAACATCAGTCAAACTTTGTATTTCGCTTGCGCGATTGGCGACAAGCATTTTTCTACGCGAGATATCTCCTCGAATTCATGATGGCGTTATTGTCGAATCTGTCCAAAAGTACCGTCTATCAAATCCAAGATTCAAACACCGACAGGTCTTTTTGCCAAATTAGCTAACAACACCGCTCCCATCAACTCGCAGCGAAGTAAACTTATTTTTTTGACTGGAATCCTGCCATAGACAATATTTGTGTTAATTCTCTTTGACATTCTAGAATCTCTTGCGCAGAATCTGAACCCACTAGGAGATCGTACATGTAAAAATTATTTTGAATTATTCGACTCTCTTTAGGGTTAGTTTTTTCTTCATCATACGACAACTGCATCAAGCATCTTACCGCCAAATGAGGACTACAAGATAATCCGAAAGTAACAGTTTGCATTTCGAACACTCTTAAGGGGTCGTTTTGATTAAAACGCCAAAATAATTTATGATATTTTCTATGATCCTTGTGTAATCTGTCTATACATTTTAGACACATCAGGTGTCATGACATATTCAAATTGCCGAAAATTAATAAGGATTGAAAATAAGTCATGCTGTAAAGTAGGTCCGGTAAATTGCACGTATATATATATATATATATATATTTTTGAATTCATTCCACAGACTTTAATTTCTGAATCCCTATCATAACAAATAAAAACTCCGGCTATCTTATCTTACCATTTTCTTTTTGAAACTCTTTTCTTATCCTATTCTAGCTCAGTCAGGTACGCCTATGAACATGAGTCAGATCCATCTCAGCAGTCGGTTCTGTGATCTGTACCGACTTGGCACTAACGATTCGATAAGAAATGCTATTCAGTGGGAGAAAAGTGTGGTTAGATAAAACACACATTGCTCCTTTTCCTATGATGTTTACAACCCCGTGGACGTGCTCTTGGAATTGCAATGACAGCTTACGTGCGTTCTTTCATGGATTTCTCTTCTATACCAGGTAAGTTGGAATTTTTTATAACTTTTTTCTCCCTGTTGTGCTTTTAGGAATTCATCTCGTTCGGGAATCTTTTAACCAGTTTTTTCTTGGATTGTCTATCAATATCCTTTCAAATTTCCGTACGTGGCTTCCTTTTTGTAACTTTTTCCAATCTTCTCCAAAGTTTTTATCCTCTCTCATGGCAACACACATCTTTTTTTTTTCTCACAGATTTTTGAATTTTGTGTCACTTCCTACCTACTTATTTGTTATTCTAATTACTACTAATGATTTTATGAATGAAACCTAATTCTAAATCATACATACTATTTACAAATTGGTATAAAATTATATTTTTACAATTTCTGCTATCACATCTTTCATATATCATCACCTTTCCCACACAAACTCTCTCGATATCCCATTGGTGGGTTTCCTGTTGATGTGAATTATCATACGGGATGTTCAAAACTTACATATCAGTAATTTTCTATAAATTTGAATTTTACATGATTTATTTTTGGATTCTCATTAGATATTTCGTTGGTCACATACTTTTGATAATAGAACTACTTCAGGACTGCCCTCTTGATACATATGTACTGACAAGAGCATGTTCAAAACTTATATATCAGTTAAAATTCAATGTTTTCTATAAATTTGAATTTTGACATTATTTATTTTTGGATTTTCATTAGATATTTTGTTGGTCACATACTTTTGATAATAGAACTACTTCAGGTCTGCCCTCTTGATACATATGTACTACTAGAGCATTTTGAAATAATTAAATTATAATTATATATTTTTATAATTTTATTATTATTAATGTATTATTTTTGCATTTTCTTTATTTTTACTATCATAGAATCTTATACTATGCTCTAGTCAGTACATATGTATCAAGAGGGCAGTCCTGAAGTAGTTCTATTATCAAAAGTATGTGACCAACAAAATATCTAATGAAAATCCAAAAATAAATAATGTCAAAATTCAAATTTATAGAAAACATTGAACTTTAACTGATATATAAGTTTTGAACATGCTCTAGTCAGTACATATGTATCAAGAGGGCAGTCCTGAAGTAGTTCTATTATCAAAAGTATGTGACCAACGTAATATCTAATGAAAATCCAAAAATAAATCATGTCAAAGTTCAAATGTATAGAAAACATTGAATTTTAACTGATATATAAGTTTTGAACATCCTGTATGATAATTCACATCGACAGGAAACCCACCAATGGGATATCAAGAGAGTTTGTGTGGGAAAAGTGATGATATATGAAAGATGTGATAGCAGAAATTGTAAAAATATAATTTTATACCAATTTGTAAATAGTATGTAAGATTTAGAATTAGGTTTCATTCATAAAATCATTAGTAGTAATTAGAATAACAAATAAGTAGGTAGGAAGTGACACAAAATTCAAAAATATGTGAAAAAAAAAATGATGTGTGTTGCCATGAGAGAGGATAAAAACTTTGGAGAAGATTGAAAAAAGTTACAAAAAGGAAGCCACGTACGAAAATTTGAAAGGATATTGATAGACAATCCAAGAAAAAACTGGTTAAAAGATTCCCGAACGTGATAAATTCCTAAAAGCACAACAGGGAGAAAAAAGTCATGAAAAATTTCCACTTACCTGGTATAGAAGAGAAATCCATAAAAGAACGCACGTAAGCTGTCATTGCAATTTCAAAAGCATGTCCACGGGGTTGTAAACATCATAGGAAAAGGAGCAATGAGGGTTTTATCTAACCACACTTTTCTCCCACTGAATAGCATTTCTTATCGAATCGTTAGTGCCAAGTCGGCAATACAGATCACAGAACCGACTGCTGAGATGGATCTGATAGGGATTCAGAAATTAAAGTCTGTGAAATGAATTCACAAATATATATATAAATTTAAAATCAATAACCAACCAATCATAACAATTGTTGCCCAACGCGGAGAGAAATAACAAAAAGGGTGAAATTATGATAATGTAATGAGTATCACTGATAACAACGTTTGCCAATAACAACAATTGTTATTATCAAAAAAATATATATATATATATATATATATATATATATATTATTATATATATATATATATATATATATATATTTATATATATTTATATATATATATATATATATATTTATATATATCTATATATATTTACATAGTTTAGTAAATTTTTCTTTGACCCTCGTATTTTTTGAATTTCGGATTTCTTGGAATAGGTCTAGACGGAAAAAACTTGTCGTTACAACATACTGGTAATTTTATTAACGTTTCGGCAGGAACTCATGCCTTTCTCGAAATATACATTGGTCAACTGTAAAAATGTTACAAATCAAAGAAATAGTGTGCATGTTGGAGAAAAAGAGATTGGAACTTACCATAAAGGACAGGACAGGACAGGAGGTAAAAACGAACCGTTGAAAGGTTTTTTATCGACTAAAAGGAGGCCAGCCCATCTTGGCAGATGTTAAATTATGTGGTTGGTGTGTAGGAGAGTGTTATTTTTACGGGTGGATATTTTGAGATCAAAGAAGGTTGTGGTAAGGTTCACTAATCAAATTGGTGTCTTTTGTTGTCATTATTTGAGTTAAAATTTTTTTTATCACTATGGCTTCATAAATTCCAGGTTTTCGTTTATTTTTTAAATAATAAAAAAACTTTTTAAAGACAAGTTTTCATTCAAGCCGTGTACTAAAACGTATTAAATGAGTTTAAGTCATCGCTGACAATGATTTAATTATTTTTGGTTGAATTACTTGGTTTCAAAAAGCTTGTGGCCCGAATTGTAATGAAATTAATACTTCGACAAGTTGTTTATTACCAAACATTCATTGTCCAATGATATTAATTGGTTTCCACCATGAATATTTTATTAAAATCAAATACTTTGACAAGTTCTTACTTTCCAACTAATCACTGACCAATCAAATTAATTGGTACCTACTTTCATGAACACTTCGCGCGACCAGCTTTTTGAAACCGAATTATTCAACAAAAAATAATTAAATCATTGTCAGCGATGACTTGAACTTATTTTATACGCTTGATTGGACAGTTTGAATGAAAGAATGGAAGTCTTTGAAAGTTTTTTATTAGTTATTTTTTCATAGTGAATTATATTTGATGGGGCGAAGCCCTGGAATTCTAGCATCAGGCATCCAGCGGCGGTTTATAATTAAAGAATCAAATATTTCGAGCTATTTCAATAATATCTTGATAATGTTGAAGAATAAGATTGCAGAAAATATTTTTTTTCTTTTTGCGATTCTGACAACTATGTTATATAAGTAAATAACGTTGAAATATATATTTTGTCCATAAGATATCTAAGGTAACTATGTTGACCTCTGAAAATAAAAGAGTTTTTCCACATGTCATATTTTGTGGAACGTTCTGAATGAGTACAGGAGGCAACAACAAATAAACATACTTTTTTATGTTTTGAACAATTTCCCATCCACTTATGGATTGATAATTGAGAAAAACTTCAATCAAATGTTTATTTTAATCCATAAATAACAAGGATATTGGGTGATAAGTGACATGTGGGGTAAAGCATATAATTTTGGCCGTGTATCGAACCGAAAAGTTATAAATCTACGAATAAATAAGTAACATCTTTGGTAAGTTGAGAAAAAATTCTTCTTGAGATATTTTTCCGCCGTATAGTAGTTTCTGTTGAGCTAAAAAATGAAACGAAGGTGAAATTGTTTTATAATCGAACTTTTGAGCCAATCTCACTGGTTATATCTTTATTTGACTACATCAATACAAATTTGATGACTCATGACTGTTTTTGTTTCCACGTCGCTGCTCCCATTGGTTACAGCTTGTCATCGTTTTTTTATCCTTGAAATGAAGTTGACAAAATGAGAATATTATTGAAATAAGAGACAAGCCATAAAATATACAACATATACCACAAAATGAATTTAACTGCGTTTTTTTCGAATGAATTTGAAATATTCACCACCATATTTGACCACCCCTGGCGTATCATTGTGAAACTATAAAAAGTACTCGGAAAATGAATATGACCTCCAGATGAATGAAATAAAAATATTATTTTTTAAATTACACGTTCAAGTTTTCATAACACACTCCTGTGCTTTGATTGACTCCACTGAGTATTTCACGTATATGTCTGTGAGCCCAATGTGAGTTCAATTTTTAAAAAATACCAGCGAATTACCGAATACTTCCTACAATAGATGGACTTGTTTCGAAATTGAAATCTTACTCGGAATTCTTTGATTACTCATTGAATTTGGGTAAATGTTCGGTTGTTATTTCAGCGAATACCCCGAAGACATTCTTAATACTATATATCATTACATATCATCCTCAATCCTCTCCAAAGGGCACCAGGTCGTCTCTCTCTGCGTCTTGGAATCTGCTGGAAATCTCAGGTTTTCCTTTCTCTGTGTGTTTTCGGCATTCACACATCACCAACTTTGGTTAAGACTTCCCCAATTCCCCAAGTATTTCTCATGAAAAGATTGAATGAGTGAAGGTTATGAACTGAGTGGAACTTTGTGATCAAGACCAGATTAAATAAATGACACTAGAAAATACATTGGGTGAACTTTGTGAAAAAAAACGCAGTTAATTGAATAACACTCTACGAACAATAATTTATGGTATTAAACTACACGAAACTCAGCTAAACTTTCGACAGTTGGAAAATTCTACTTCGAACAAAGAACCTCACAATTTCTGGTGAATGCAATTTTGAAATTATCTGTAAGAACCCGCGCGAAACATACTAATTTAAATGATAAGAGCACTAACTCGCACGTAAGCGCTTATCTCGATACGAAACTAATGAATTTTGACTGGTTCTAGACCCAAAAGAAAACAGGAACTACTGACTTGAATAAAATTTCTGATAAGTTATTTTACCCCGAACCACGAACGATGAAATATCAACTGACTATTTTTCTGCGGGAATTTCCTACGCGAAATTACTACCCGTCTTTGAGAACACCCCACTTAAGTCAAATCTTGACAAATAAGAATAATTTCAATCCCTATTTACAACTAATTCGCACTGTGAGTAATTACCCAACCAAATGGGTGGGATTTTGGAAAACTATAACCAAATTCGTAATGACCTCGTCGACCAATCCCGATTCTAGTCTAGTCCATTGCTGGATCTTCGTCCTCCGAGAGGTGGCGCCCCCCCGTTATTCGAGCGGTACTACTGGGAACTATGGGATTCTTTGTACCACTTCAGTGGTTTTGAACAATTATTCCTGATTTTCCTCTTAATTCTGGCAATGCCCATTAGTGGTCAGGCTTTACAAAAAAAGCCTTCGAACCATCAACTGACCAAAAAAACTTTTGCTTCCAAGGCTCCTGGGGCATGTCATAAAGCCTCTAAATTCTAGAGAACATATATTCGTATGGGTGTCGTCCTCTTCGCTTAAGAATCTAGATCGTGCATATTCGTATATTATTATATAAATAAAAAAATTCATTATTAAAAACTTTTTAACAAAAAATTAAACCGACGAAATACGGAACTGAAAATAAAAAATAAAATAAACCTTCTTAGTCTCAATAACTAAGCTCCTAAACTGAAGTAAGTAACTAATTTTGAGTCTGCGCCAAACAAACAAGCAAATGAATTAGGTAAGGCGTAAAATGATGGCATCGAGTTGCGCGGTGACATTCTGATAAGTTTTTTGAAGTAATTTAATGATCTTCGTTGATTGTTCATTTGGTGCCGACTTAATAGTTATTTATGTATCAAGGGCGTAAAATAGGCTTTCATGGACCGCAGCGTGTAAGTAATAGCCCGAGCGATAGCAAGGGCTATTAACACGCCTAGGTCCATGAAAGCAAATTACGCCCGAAATACATACAACATTTTATGCACGATCGGTATATTTGATGTCATGTAGATAGATACCTCTTTATATCTAGAACATGAGCCGTGAGGATGTATATTCATATCATGTCGGAAACAGAATAAATCAAGAAGTGATGGAATGAATGTTACCATGGCAACTCAGTCAATTTTTTGAAATAAGATTATATAGGCTAGTGGCCATATTTGCTGTCAATTTTTGTGATCACAGATAATTTATTACTGATTTTGAAATGGATTCAAGCAACGGAGGAAGTGTGAATTGTACTCCACCAGAAATAAGTGAAGCAGCTGAGGATGCGAAATTGAGTTTATTACCAAGTAAATCCAAAAAAATATACGACAAGGTGTATGAAGGATTCGTGTGGCGGTGCAACGGGAAAAATGTAAAAAATAAGAAATACACAGAGACTGTACGTACTTCTTGGCTATTTTCTGGAAAAATCTTAATATTGTAAGCCCTCTACCATGTGGTCATATCATTCCATGCTGAAAGCTACTTTAATTGTACATGATAATGAATATATCAGTAGATACGCAAGATTGATAGCTTTTTTGAAACGAAAATTTGATGGTTATAAACCAAAGAAATCAAAGATTCTAAGCAGAAAAGAAATCGAGTTATTTTTGAGGGAAGCACCAGACGATTTGTATCTTAAAAATGGAAGTAAGTTATAATTTCATGTTTTCTCAATGTTCAGTATGTTTATCTGATAATTTATTGTAGGAAGCACTGATTTTTAGTATTTGTGGAGCATGTCGCCGCGAAGAATTGGCAAATATCACAGTGGACGACATTCAAGATTTCGAGACATTCTTACTCATAACTATACGAGAAACCAAAACGAAGATAGATCGAGTATTCGCTGTTATCGATAAAGAACAGAAATCGCCAAGTTATTTGGATATTTACAGAAAATATTTTTCCTTGCGAGATCAGAATGATCAAAAGCGGTTTTTTTATATTATAAAAATGACAAGTGTACGGGACAGGTTATCGGAAAAAATACATTCGGTCAAATACCATTCAGAATAGCCACTCACCTAGGTATTTCTGATGCAAAAGAATATACTGGTCACTGCTTCAGACGTTCCTCAGCAACTATGTAAGCAGATGCAGGCGAGGATATAATCAACATCAAGAGACATGCTGGGTGGAAGTCGACGACTGTTGCGGAAGGTTATATTGAAAATTCAGTTGCAAATAAGGTGAAGATTGCTAAGAAAATTGTAGAAAATGATGAGCCTTCTACTAGCCATTGCAGATAATCTGAAAATATTGCTCACTACTCTGAAACACCAGATAGTAACATGCATTCTCTTCAGACTTCTAGTAATGAGGAATCAGTGGAAATCAGTAACCATCTGCAACAACAGAAAACAACAAATCCAAATATTTCCATAAATAACTGTTCTAATTGTATTGTCAATATTAAGTTATGATTCATTTTTTAAATTAATTTATGTTCATTGTTTTCGTTATATTATTTCAATAATATTTTGGGTTTGATTATATGATCCATCGGAATATAGATTTCTATCAATATGAGATTGAAATTCACTTTAGCGCCTGCTCAACGATTTTATCGCCCGCCGGGCGATGAAGTAGTCCGCGGGCGCTAGAGTGCTACTTCACGCCCGCAAATCCGGGCGCTAAAGTGCTACTTTATGCCCGGTCGTGCATAAAATTAGTTACTTTCATTAGTTTAGGAGCTTAGTTATTGAGACTAACAAGGTTTATTGAATTTTTTACTTTTCATTTCTGTATTTCGTCGGTTAAATTTTTTGTTAAATAATTTTTATTTCTCAATTTTTTGTGGCTCAAATCTATTACTACCTACTAGTTTTTTGATTACTTCCAAAATACTTACTCACCCACCTTACTTCAACTATTACCAGTTGATATAATCATTGTGACGGATGTGGAATAATGACAGTGCCGATCTGTCATTGTCAACTACATATGTGTGTGCTAATGTTCACAAGTGGAAAATCAATTATCCCCTATTTTTCTACCCGTAAGGGTGGATAATTCCATTCGTAATCCAAACATGAGGTAAACCTCATCTATTAAAAAAAGAATCATCCAAGTCGAAGAACCCAGTACAAAGTTATGCCTGATAGAATCAGTTAACGGACCAGAATTCAGAGGGTGAGTGATCAATATCCTTCATTTTGCTACCCTCAGGGGTGGATTTCATCTTTGAAATCCAAATGGGACCAACTCCGAAGTACACCCTATCCACTGAAGAATTATCGGAATTGGACGTCTCAGTAAAAAGTTATGCGCGATCACACATAAAAAAAATATATACGCGTCGACTAGAGAACCACCTTCTTTTTGGTTTCGTCGATTAAAACTATGAACCTCATGCCCTGACTTCCACGGAATCCCGATTCATGGCCGGTCCGAATTAATTTAAAGCTTTTTATGGGGTTCCTGACTTATACAATGCCACTGTTTGAAAGGTTCAAGCTTCCCGCTGAGTTTATTTTCTGCAAATTTAGAAATTTATTTTTAAGAATTTCGTATTCGTCCCTGACTTATTGCATAGCTAAGCTGCGTCGCAGATGTCAATGTTTCCCAAAACTGTGATTGTTTAACACACTCAAATCCAACTGTTAATGGTGTCGGTTTTCTACCCTCAAAAAAGAAAGTTAAATCAGGACTTGGGTGTACGAATCTGCTATTGAAAACCGGTTATATATTCTCACAGGGTGATTCATAAATTTTGTTTTAATTTTTCAATTCAAAATTACCTTGAAAAGGGCTTATTTTTTACAAAGGAATATTTCTTCCAAAGGAAGTGCTTAACAAACTATAAAGCAGAAGATTTCAATTCAATTCATTACATTGAGAGTTTCTTAAAGTATATTTATTATTAATCATCACGACCCTGTAACTTTACCTTTGAAAAATTTCGGACATTGATAGAGGATGACCTATTCATTACTAGTCCTTATGAAACAACCTCCAAGCAGATTTACTGATTGAGGTAACACAAATATTGATTATGACAAAAAATTTCAGAACTGGGCCAATCGGTTACAAAATGAAAACAAACCATCCAATTACAACAAACACTCTATGTTTATTGCCTATTATATTTCAATAATTAATTTGTTACACTATTGATCATTTGACATTTAGTTTAATAGTGACAAATGTACAATGTTAACTCAAAACAAAATCAGTTCAATATGTGTAAAATTATTATGTCCTAGCTATACTATAATACTTCACATTGTTTATCTATTATATTACAATTTAATTCAAGTGTTGATTCATTTTGTGGATTTACTTGATTGACATAAATTCCAAAGTTGATTTTTCCTTTGAATACTCTTGATAATGTCAGCAATGGTTCCTTGGAAATATTCCCTGTTTCCTGATCAATACATATCATTTGACATCTTGTACATTTACCAACAGTCTGGAATATAAAAAAAATATGATTAGCCATGATACGATGTACAGGGTGGAAAATATTCAGTTCGTCAGCTCCCACATGTAAACATTGTAAATCAAAAGTAATAAACGAAATAAAGTGAAGAAACATAAGTTATTCGAACTATGCGAAAGTGAAGTCTACCAAAGACAAATCAGTAGTGATATGTTTGAAAAGGCCTCCGACAGTAATGAAGATTCCGATACCGAGTTTTACGAAGCCATTCAAGAATCAGCCAACACTGAAAATAAGGTACAGATTCATATGATATACATTCTCAAACAAATAGACATCATAATTCAAGAGCTGTGCGAATAGATAGATTTGTTGTACCAACAGATTGACATATTGCAAAGGATATCAAATGATAATTTATCGAAAGATATTCCAAAAAAGCAGTCAACATATACTCAGGGTCAGCAGTGAAGACGACCGTCACAAAAACGCAAAACAATGAAAAAGAAACAAAAACGTCGGGCCAAATGATCGAAAACAAAACAAAAACAATGTCCGAAATATCTGATAAAACAGATGAAAGTAAAAAGGTGTCTCATATGAAAAGAATAATACCAGACGAAAAATAGTCGTTGGAAACAACAAGGATATCTCCATAAAAAGGGTCAAAAAACTACTAGAACTCCATGTATCAAGAATTGACCGTGCAATATCTGCCGGTAAACTGGCGGTAGAGCTCAGAAAACATTCTCCCGAAGCCGAGTGTGAATCGGTAACTCCACGACATCCCAGCATTCACCCCTTATTCAAAGTTACAATTCACGATGACAACTTCAGAACAGCCATGAATCCGAAGATATGGCCTGATGGGGTGTGCATCAGTAAGTTTTTTCGAAGACAAATATCAGCAGCTCCGATAAACTAACAATTTCCAATGCTGACATATATGTTCCGAATGTACGAAGCCTTAATAAAAAATCAATCGATCTCGTGGAACTTGAAATGAGTTATATCAATTTAAATTCTATCTGAATGAGAGAGACACATTGTAATACACTCTCGCTGCAGAGCAAACATATAAGAGGTTTCCAACTTAGTAGTTTCTATTGTAGAACTTCATATCAAAAAAGAGGTGTTGCCATTTTTCAAAAATCAATCTGAACTGTGAAAAACTTCTTTTAGAGAAATACTGCCTAGACGAGCACATAGAAATTTGCGCATCAATAACATCAAAACATTTCTCTCAATATGCTACAAGTCACCAGATGAGGAAATAGATCTATTTTTCAGGAATATCATCTGTTTCAGAATCTGTTCACAAACCAGAAATTAATATCATTATGCAGTCATAATGAAATTATTATTTCAATATTGACTCCTCAAGCATCTCGCAACAAAAATGATTCCACTAAACTATGCGGTATCATGAAAGGGTTCAATTTACATTACAAAATCAATTGGCCAACTAGAGTTACGTCTCATTCATCCACCCTGATAGACCATTATTTCACAAACATGCCCCATCCTCTGATATGCGTGCTTGACAATGAAATTTCCGATCATAGGTCAATTTTCATCGAAAAAAGGGAAAAACATGAGTCTGGGAATGGTAATACTCCTCAGACTCGAAGAAGTTTCAATGAGCACTCCCTTTCATTATTTTTCAATGCACTGAATCGGGAGGATTGAACCGAACTATATAAAGAAACTATCATAAACTTATCATTTGACAATTTTTACAGAACATGTCTGTCTTACTTTAATGAATACTTTCCACTCAGAAATTTTTACAACCAGACTAGAACTAACAAAAAGTGGGTTACAGATGAAATCAAAATATCAAGTAGCGAATTGAAGAATCTTTTTATCTTGGAAGCCAGCTACCCAATCTTAATAAAGCAATATAAAGCACAAAAAAGCAACACGAACTACTTATACAAAATACAAAGAAATCATAATTCTAAAACAAAATAATCAGCTCCCAATATACTTGTAAAGCTACATGAATTATCTAACCGACAGAAACAACAAAAAAATATAAGTATCCTATAAGATGGTCATATTATTGAAGATGCCACTCAGGTCGCAATTGCTTTAAACAGTTTTTTCGTCAATGTTACTCGTAATCAAGTTCATGAGCTTGCAAAAATCCAAAAAAACACTATATTTTGGGGCCATTTTCCGAAATCGATCTTGTCCCTCTTCTGAAGCGCAAATTAACATAAAGAAATCATTTGGTTTTGATGAAATTCCAGCATTTTCACTAAAAAATCCATCGAATATATTATCGAACCCATCACCTCTATAGTTAATCGTTCTTTCCAAACAGGTGAATTTCCACAATCACTGAAGATTGGAAAGATCGTACCATTGTATAAAAAATCGGATAGACAAAACATAGAAAATTATAGACCATTGACAATACCCTCAAGTCTGTCAGAGAGCTTCGAAATCAGCTTCTTGTACCGCCTCATGAACTTCCCTATAAGCGAAAAATTTTTGACGAACAGTCAACATGGTTTCCGTTCAGAAAGATCCACGAATACTGCTGCCTTAGAGTATATTGGAAAATTGGTCAAAATGATTGACGCAGGCGAGTGTCCTGCTGGGATTTTTTGCGATCTCAGCAGGGCATTCAACTGAGTTAACTATAGTATACTCCCGGCGAAAATGTATCACTAGGGAACTCGAAGAACTGCCCATAATTGGGTGGCTTCCTTTTTAGAAAATAGGCACCAATATGTTAGCCTTACATCCGTGGAGAACGGACACATAACAAAAATCAAATCTGATCCTACGAAATGTGTCACAGGGGTACCTCAAGTACCGCACTGGGACCAATTCCGTTTTTGTTATACGTTAACGGAATTGATAAGCTAAGTGATGACGTTTTTTTTTGTCATTTACGCAGATGACACCTCTCTATTGATTTCCGATGAAAATGACGATATCCTCACTTCTAAATGTGACAGTGTGTTCAATAATATTTCCCAATGGTGTGAATGAATCAAATGAGCTTTTTTCCATTATAAAAAAAACTCAATTAATCCGTTTCGACAATCGACAAAAAACCTGTCTTCAAATGGAGATTCAATTGAATGAATCAACTTTACAGATTACAGAAACAACAAAATTTCTTGGTATCATCTTAGACGGGAACCCCGATTGGAAACTCCATTGTCAAGCAGTCATAAGTGAATTGAACTCTCTGGGTTATATGCTTAGGGCATTGAAGCCAATTCTGCTACAAAACCCAGCTACTTCTTGTATATCACAGCTTGGCCGCATCAACGTTGAGATACGAAATATGCTTGTGGGGTACCTGTACGTTATCCAATGACGTATTTGTCGCTCAAAAAATAATCATAAAAATAATTACTGGCATGAAACAGAATGAAACTTGCAGAGCAATATTTAGAGAGATACGTGTTTTGACTGTCCTGTCCCTATTGATACTGGAACTGTGCTTAATTGTATTCAATAACAAGAACCTTCTCAAAGAGAAAAAAGACATCCAGGTAAATGCAATATGTGAAATTGAGAGTCGTTTTGAAAATACATTGTGGTTGCCATCAAGTTGAAGGAATCTCATATTTGAGAAATGATTTGATAACGAAAAAATTGTTTTTTTTAGGTTGCATTGATTTTTGGGGTTGCCGGTGTATGCAGAAGCTGAGAACTGATTCAGCCAAACGAAAAGTTGAAATTATTGGCAAATGAATATTTTGCGAAAATTTGCTGCTGCAAATACAGCCAACCCTAGAGTCATGACCTGATTACCTAACGCAAAAGAATATGCAGTGCATTGTTGCAGAAGAACACTGGCAACTTCATTGGTAAATCCTGGGAAAAGACAATATTCAAAAGGTTTGCTGTTGGTGTTGTTGAAAATAGTTTTCCTAATGTTTTTGGAGAGTATTGTGAATTTTAGTAGAATAGAAGGAGTAACAGTTATTATAGTCAATGCCTGTGAACATTTCACCATAAACATTAGCTATGAGTAAAATAGTTTCAAAAGGTATATTTCAGTAGTTTTTTAGTCTACAGTTTCCTGTAATTTCAAATGAAAATACACACATTGATTCAATTTGAACTCACAATATAATCGAGTAGATCAAAATTGTTAGTTTTTTAACCCAACCTTGTAATTTGTTTTTCAACTTTTTGACTGAAGATTGTGAAAATACTCTGCTTATTACACAAAAAGATACTTTGTCAAAAATGGATAGTAGCAAACGTTTTTGAGAAAATAAAATTCCATGGGAATGAATATTTGAGAAATGCAATTGAACTATCAACTCAATTTTGTTGAATACAGGTGCTCCTATCGATCTGACATGAGTCCCTTCCTTGTATAAAAAACAGTAAGTTGGAATAGTGCGACTTTTAAAAATCAAATTTCGCTTCAAACAGAATGGTAAACAGCGCGACAAAATCAGTAAATGATGAGAATATGGAAATGCTATCATAATTCGTTTTTGATATTGTTACGAATCTGGGGTTCGATCCTATTCAAATGATCAACTACTTATTGTTCATTCATTTACATTTCTCTAAAATAACACAATAATGCACTCTGAAGTTTTTTCTCTGAAATGTACACACAATTAAAAAATCTTAATTTGTTTGAAAATAAGAACAGGATGTTCATAAAGTCAGATGTGGAATTATCTGCGACTGAAAGATAAACTTTAGTCACTATCTTTCATCGTTCAATATAACCTCTTGTGGGGGTATTCATGTTGAAAAGGGAAACATTCTCGATTGAATATTCAATTGAGAATGTTTCCCTTTTCAACATAAAAAATCTTCTTATAAATACTTCTTCCTTTTGATTAGGGTCAGATTACGTAGAAATATTAGGATACATTTAGGAAGATTCAAATCCTTCCTCAACTTTTGGTTGAAAAGTTTGAGGTTTATAGAAAAATAAAAATGTTTTTGGTTCCTATGGAAATATTCCATTTTTTCTGACACATGATTCGTTAGCTTGATTGGCAGTTTCAGAATGCTTGAATGAATTATGGAATATACTTTTCTGACTGGCCACGCCATCATGTGAAAAGTTCCAATAAAAGACATCTGAAAATATTAACATGAATGAATACAAAATGCGATAACAAAATCCTTTTGTATTGGAAAGCAATTCATGTGTGGGATTTCAACATCTAATTTAATTTTTCAAGTGAAGTAGAAAAAAATTCCTCAAATTTCAATCAAATTATTATTAAATCACGGAATATAAAGTGGAAGCACCCAAACTACCTATTAGTTTTCATGAATGAATACGAAAAAGACCACCACTACCACTGCCAATTGTTGGAAAAAGTGATGCATACAAGATTATGGAATTACTTGAGTAAAATTTAGTTTTTTTATGGCCAGTATGGCTTACAAAAATCTAGTGATACAGAGTGTAAACACACTACTGATATTCAGTTGAAATTAGATGCAGCCTACAAGAGTTGGCTGTTATCACTGGATTTACGAAAATCATTTGATTCGGTTGACTTTGAATTTCTCCTTAAAGAAATGAACCAACTAGGCATAAGAGGTAATGTATATTCTTGGTTCAGAAACTATTCAATCGACAGAAAACAATTCGTTTATAAGGGAGATCTGAAATCTTCCACAGAAAGCATATCTTGTGGTGTACCACAGATCAATCCTTGGACCTTTTGTTTCTCATTTATATGAACTATATTCCAAATTTGAACTTGCAAGGACATTTAAAATTATCTGCTGATGATACTTCTTCGATTTATTATAAAAAAAAACATACAAGTTCATTAACTTCATGGTTACAGGAACATTAACAAGCCCTAAATGACGAGAAATCTTCATTTATGTACATTTCAAAAAGAATCATACCTGATAAACAAATTGATCCCCTAACATTTGAAATTTTTTGCATCAAACACTCAACGAAATTGAAATTTTTAGGGTTAACCATGGATCAAAATCTTTCATGGACAGCACTTATTCAAATTCTCAGAAAAATATCTTTTTTTATTGGCATTTTATATAAAATAAGGTGTTTTGTTTGCCTTAAAAATTATTTTTTTAAGTTTAATTTATTGAAAACTCCAATATTGAATATCAGTTTGGGGAACTGCAACGCGTTCTGTGTTGAAACCATTGAAATCCCTTCAAAATAAAGCAATAAGATATATTTTCAAAAAACCATTTTTTGAGCAAACATCCAAATTATATAAACCATGATTTATATCAACTATGATATACTTTTAATATTTATGGGTCGATACTGGTTTAACTGCTATGAATCTTTTCTTAACTGTTATTTGATAATAAGTTTCATTTTCTCTTTGTCCCCCCATAAACGTGTATGTTTCTTGGGATGAAAGAACGATATTATTATTGAAAAAGGAAACATTCTCAATGAATATTGATAGAAAGATTTTTCTGTGAATTGACGATGGAAGATAGTGACTAAAGTTTATTTTTCAGTCGCAGATGATTCCACATCTGATTTAATGAACATCCTGTTTATATTTTCAACAAATCGATATTATTATTATATTGCAAAATAATTCTCATTTCCATATTTTTGTATTGTATTCACATGTCTGTCATTATTACTTTTCAGGCTCATACCGCCTGGTTTTGATATTGACCCTGTTTAGCTTTCAAAGTTGGCCGATGATGGAGTAGAAATTCAGTGAGTAAGGTGATTCAACTGTTACTCACTTGTGAAGATATGGGTTGTGGTAGTGCCTTATTTCAACATCTCGATTGAAAGTAATATTTTGTGGAGAAACAATGCGGTTCGACATGTTTTATAGGGTTTCTAACACAAAATTCGATATCATACAGGTAGTATCTTATAGGGGGAAATTGATTTGTTTGATTTTCTTCACTATATATTTCTTGGTCAAATTGTTTATATTTAGAAAGTGGGAGTTTACAATCTCACTAATTGAGAACAAATTTGAATGCAGTTATCCAATCCATCCAATATTTTGGGAAGATTCATATCTTCTCTCGCTGATGATATATGATGCCACGAAAATCATGATAAATCCTTAAGATATTTTCACACTATACGTTTATGACCTCCCAGCCAAAAAAAAAAACGAAGGCTGAAAATCTGAATGAGCAAATTTGTTCACAATATAACATTTTTAACAGTAAATTAAGAAACTAAATCTAACCGATCAGCTGACTACGGTCGTTCTCATTATGTTCTTTGATTTTAAGATTGGTATAGGCGGTTTCATAAGACAAGACATTAAGACCATCAGCATCTGAATGAAGTTCGACGCATATCCACGCCAGGCATTTTTCGTAGCATTTATATCTTTGTACATATCGAGAATTTTGTCTGACAGCACAGGTCTGAATTGCACAAAGGCAATTAAAAATTGTGCGTCATTATCTGATATTATTATAATAAGTGATCAATTATTATTATTTGAATTTTTTCCAATATACCACGTTTTCAAAACGGAGATAAAATTGTATAATAATTTCTCCTAGCACCATACAGATTCCTTACTCCATACAGATTACCAGAGCCGGAGAGAGTCAGTATTGGTCCTGGGGCAGAGTATGCAGCCGGCTCCTACCTCATTTTCTTTTCCATTTATACCATCAGTTTCTGTGCATATTATCCAACTGAAGGCGTTGGCTTGAAACCAGAATTAATATTTATCAAGAATATGAACTGTTTTTTTTTCTGAATACCATAAACCATAATATATGAGTCGACTACTGTGTGTGCCATGCGACACAATTGTAGAAGATTTATTATTTACACTGTTTGAAGATTGATGAAATTAGGTCGGGATATGATGTGTAAAATTGGTATAAAAGCACTTTCATTACAGAAATTGACCACTAAAAATAATAATACCGTTGAAAAAACTATTTTTGGCATCAATTTTCCGTTAAAAATGACTCTGAAAATCGATAAATTCTCCGTCAGCTCGAAGTAGCATTTTGGTGGCGTGACGTCACGAAATTGTTGGGACTCGAACCGGCCACATGCATCAGCCTGCGCCTAACAGTATTGTGACGTCACGCTCTCTCCATGGTCATGGAGACGTTTTGAAACTCGGCGTTTTCGAAACGCTGTAGTGTTCTCAAAAATTGTTTGAGAAACGTAGGAGAGAATTTTCAATCGTAAAATCGAATGGTTTAATTCCAAATTTGCAATAAAAAAATGTAAGGTCCCGACCTAGAAGGCTTATTTGTAATTTTTTCATTTTTTATTTGAGAGATATTGAATACAGATGTAATTTTTTGTGACAATAGAATAAATGAATGGAACTATGTAATTTACAACAATAGGTACAATGAAGTTTTCAAAACAAATTCCCTTTTCTGACCTTTCTGGCGGCAAAATAATTTATTATTTCTTTCTACGTTCATGCAAAAACAAAACTTTATAGAAATATATTTAGTGGAAAAAGTGGATCTTCATTGCACTGTGCGATAAAATGTTTATTGTACTCATTTGTCATTCTACATCTGTCATTTGTCATAATGACAAACATAAACGTCAAATCGCCGCAATTTTCAGTACGCTTTTTCTTTTCCTACACTAAGTGCCATCTGAATAAAACATTCTATGGATTTTGCATGAACGTAGAAAAAAAATTGTATGCAACTCGTACAAAAAGTGTTGATTGCACTCGACGTGTTGTCCAACTCGGCCTGGCGGCCTCGTCGGACAACTTCACGTCGATTGCAATGAACACTTACTTTTTGCACTTGTTGCATAAATAACTATTTCGACGTTCAGCTGCCTGTGATCGAGAGCATCACCAAACCATTGAGTCGTGTCTATCCCATAGTCGAAAGTGATCTTTCATTCTGGCCAAAGTACTAAATGATCTCTTCGCTTCGGCTACGGTCACTGGTATCGAACAAAATATCCCAATTGCCATGCGAACATTCGCAAACAAGCTCTGTACTTTTTGTTTGAAAATCATATTGAGTAGTTTCAAGGGCTGCATGTTGTCTTCGAAGTTCATCATCATTGTTTCAATATTTCAGGAGGACTCCGGGCCCCCTCTCCTCTCGGGCCCTGGGACATTTGCCTCCCCCCTCTCCAGGCCTGCAGATTACCCTGGAAATATGAGATTGTGGATTTTTAATAGCTATAAAAATAATTGTGAGATTCAAAACGGGAAACGTGGGACTCATGCAATAGATAATTGAAACATGAATAGGTTACCTAATTCACTAACAATTTTATTGCACTGCGAATGATATGAACTGTTCTGTGAGTTTTCTCAACGACAGCTACTCCCTTCACTCCTCACAATCATCTTTCGAAAGAGCCCCACGTTTTTCGTTTCAAATCTTACAAGTATTTTCATAGCTCTTAAAAATTCACAATCACAAATTTTCAGGATAACTTGTATGGGGGTTAGGAATCTGTATAGGGCTAGGAGAGATTATTGATTCCGTTTTGAAAACGGGATATATTGAAATAATCAAAATAATTATTTTCTTCATTTTAGTCTTATATGTGTGTGTGTTGAATTTGACAAAGAAATGTGTTAATTTCTGGTTTGTTTCGGTTTCTCTTCACCTCATCATATATGTCTGTTTATTTATCATTCGGTTCTGAGCTATGTTCAGAGTTTGATGTCTCTAGGTCATCGGAAATTTTGTTCAAAATCGAGTACTACTTACGTTTATTATCATCATTACAGACAAACGAACAAACAGACAGATAAGAAGATCAGTTCATATTGAATTGCCATCCAGTTCTGTGCTATGTTTGAAGCTTCAAGCTCATCGAGGAGTTAGTTTGAACTAGATTGCTGCTTACTATTATTATTCTTAAAACAGACCAAAGAAGCAAACAAACAGACAGACAAGAAAGCGAGTTGATATTACTTCGTCATCCAGTTCTGAGCTATGTTTGGAGGTTCAGGTCTCAAGCTCATCGTGAAGTTAGTTTAAAATCGATTGCACAATTTGTACTGGACATATAAACAGACACGAAAGCGAAAAAATAAAAACATGGTGAAATAGCCAAAAATAAGCGTCTCTCCAACACTATCGTACGAATAGATAAAATTTAGGTAATGTGAGAGCGTGCATTAAATCACGTACGCCACCGTTGATTCTAGCGGCAGTGGAGCAGCTGCTACACGGCACGACGTAACTAGAATTCAAAATACTTTTTCCGGCGACCTCGTATCAACGAGTCTTATCAATCTACACGAAATCGATCGTTAGGACCCCTATTAACCTTCAATTGATGTTTCATTGCATACATGTGATATATTCAACTGAACGTACACCGAAATCGGCCAATAAAAACCTGTTAATGGTCGATTTGGTCCATTAATGTTTATTTGTGATGTACGCAACTGAACATACACGAATTCGGATAAAATTTGAATGTTAAATCATATTACCTTTGCGCTCTCAAATGTATGTATTGTAAAATACAAATATTGTAAGTTTTCCCTTAAGGGAAGGAAATTGATATCGAAAACTTCACGCTGACTCCAGGAACGAAGTCGACGAAAAATTTTTGTAACCAACTCGTATGTTAAAATGGCGAAAAATGATATCGAACATTAGCGCGCTCGTTCCGCTCTCGCGTTGATATATCTGGATCATTAATCGCCACCATTAACAAGCAGAAGTCATTTCCTAAGTGGAAAGCGGGAAAGGGGGATCAAACCTTCACATTACTTAAAAAAAATTATTAATTCAAATTAGCCTAGTAGCTTTCGTGGATGAGTACTCGCTCTCAACCCGGGACCTCGTTACCCGGGTTCTGATCACTTTTGTCAGATGTTGGATCCAGGTCAAGTTCGAATCCAGTATCACCCCGAGATATTTAACCTCTCCCTTACACTGTATTGTTTCTCCTCGAAGTTTTATGGGTCCTAGCCGCTCCAATTTGCGTCTCCGCATAAATGTTTTTGTGGTGGCATTGTGTACATGTACATGTGAAATTTCGAAGTCCGTTCATTTGGTTACCAAGTTTGGGGCCTCTTGCATGCGATCCCTAACCGTGGTGGTGAATTTTCCTTATTCTGAGGCAACAATGTCGTCAGCGTTTCCAAGAGTTTTGTAACCTTTTTCTTTCGGAGGCCCCAGTAGTCCGTCCATAACCAGATTCCAAAGGACTGGAGACAGAACTCCCCCCTGTGGGCAGCCTCTGGCTGCCCGGGCTACTACACTCTCTTCCATAAGGGTCGTATGTATCATTCTGTTTCTTAGCATTGAGTCCATGCAGGTCACGCAAGGTTCCTCGATTCCTCCTCGACTAAGAGACCTGGTGATTGAGTCTATAGAGGTGGTGTTAAAAGCTCCTCCTTTGTCTGGAAATGTCGCTATTAGTACCTCTTCATTTTCCAGCATGTTTTCCACTACGTGATACTGAAGGACGTTTCCATTATGACATGTCTTGCACTATGTGCCGGCACTTCATACCGTTTTCAATTGCCTGCGGTATCTGCAATTTTTGTAAAACACATATTTGGAGTGCGAGCCTGGAGTTCAGTTGTAGTCCTAGAGTATTTCAGATGGAGTGACTTCCAGTGTTTCTTGAGTGATTTGTTGGTTAAGAACGACTATGGACAACTTAGTTACTTCTGCTTCTATGGTAGAGGCTGAGGCACACTATGAACTACAAAAAAAGCCGAAAAACACCAAGATGGTGGATTATAAGTTCAATAACTCTCGCCACATCACAATTTGACCACTCCATCACAAACAAACACTAGCACAACAACAGACAGGAGAGGACGTTTGAGGTTGGGTTAGAACCTGTACATGTGACAGCCTGTTTCCATTGTCCGTGGCACAAGTTGCAGCACATGTTGTGTCCCACAGTCGCCTGGCACTTTTTCGTCGTCGGCACTTGTGCCACAACTACTGACATACTGTTTTTATTTAAATAAATACCCGAAACATGTTCCAGTACATGTCACGGGACAAATTCGTAGTAATGCAAACAAGGCCTGTGATTCATAGGCTCCCGCCAATTTCCGGCGTGTGAAGGTGTGTTTGGTATTTTGCAGCATTTAATAAACAATGATCGTGAACGTTAGTCATGAGCGAACATTTGAGCGTTATTATGACTGCAGAAGACATGTAGGAAAATATCATGAAGAGAAAATTAATGTAATAGCACCTTCAAACGTAAAAAATTATTAATAAAAAACTTTCTGAAGACAAACTCTTATTCAAATGCACTGAAAAGTAAATTGCTTTGGATGTGTGACGTGGGTTATTCTGTGAGTTATAGATTCAAAAAATTGTCGCGCAGTTTTCAGTTCGAATACAAAAGCGACAAGCTTTTGAATCTATAACTCATGGAATGATCTACGCCACACATCCGAAGCAATTTACTTTTTAATGCATTCGAATGAAAGCTTGTCTTTTTATTGAATATTTAATTTTGTGCTTTTCATTTGGTACTCAAGTACACCTTGATTTATGCATTTTGGTTGAAGCATCGTTATTATGAGGCGTTTTTCCCCAGTAGGTTCTGACCTATCTATTCCTGCAATGAGGAGGCCATCTAAAGATTAACCATTTTGGAGTTGCCATCTTTAATGTATGAAAACCCCCACTTAAACATTTTGAATAGAATCACACCATAAATAAATCTCCTCCGCCATTTTGGAGCCGCCATCCCGAATTCATAAATGTTGACAATGAATTCATAATTTTCGACCCCGAAAATCCCCACATACCGATTAAAAATCGAATCGGACCATAATAAAAAAAAAACGTCATCTTGAATTTTCAAATTTTGACCAAAAATCCACAATCTCCGTCCCCAAAATCCCCCACACACCAATTTTGAATCGAATCGTACCATAATCACAAAACTCGTTCATCATCTTGGAGCCGCCATTTCGGTTTTTCATAAACACCTGCCAAATTTCAGCTCAACTGGATTTCGGCAAGTGCTCCAAAAATGGATTACAAATTTTGAACCGGACAGAACGAATGACAGAATGACATACGAACGAAGGAAGTTGAATAAAAGCATGTAATAAAATCTTGTGAAAACTGCCAGTTTGAATGCAATAACTGTAATAATAATTTGAAATTACATGTTAAAAAAGTGCACAATGCTGCAAACCAATCGTGGAAACCGAAACAAAAGTTTTCTCTATGTGACTATTCTGCATTTTTCAAGAGAGACTATACTCAATAAACATTATGTGGAGGTTCACAGCATTCACATTGAATATGAGACAATTAATTTTGACAACACTGGAGAATTTATTATTTGAAAAGTAGAAAAGGAGACATCATCAAAATTCATCAGGGAAAAAGTTTCCCAATCAGAAATAATAAATTATGTACCTATGCCACAGATCTGGCAGTACTATAAAAAGGCACAAAAATATTTTCTGAATATTTTATAATTATGCTTCCACCACGCCATTTATTCTGGGCAAAAATTTTCGATCAGGCCAATTTATCATTTTTGAAACTAAAATGTAGGTGATTAGGTATACGCTAAAAATGGAATTTTTATTCCGATACAATTCTCAAACATATTGTAGCTGATTTGAATGGCATTGTTTCACATAATTTTTCAGTAATTGGCTCGTTACCTTCTTTATTATTTATGGTCGATTCATGCAACACGAATTAACAATTATCAAGTAACAATTAATAAATAGCAATTATCAATTAGCAAGTTATGAAAATGATGGCATTTATGCACATTCAATTAACAATTACAAAAGTAAGGATGCGCACAAGTCAAAGATCCGAGCCATTCAAATTAACGCCAATTTTTCTTTTATGAATTTGAATTAAAATAGCATTATCAATTCCCATTGTTACAGTATATTTTCACAAACACGCAAATGAAATTTCAAAAGACACTACAATCCACAACAAAAACAAACCACAATATTTTATTTAATAAAAATCAGGTGAGCTATCGTCATCGCACGGACAAATCCAAGGTCATCTGTGTACTAGTTGCGCACTAGAAGAAAATTTGGTTCAATTGAAGTTAGAAGTTAAAAGTTGGCCAACTTTCTATTTGTTTTTTGTTAATTGATAATTGTTACTTTTTTGCATGAACATGGTCATTGTGAGATGCTGAGATGATGGTTCAACTTATAATTGCTAATTGTTACTTGATAATTGGTATTGCATGAATCTATCATTTACTTCTGGCGTACGATTGCATTGCAGATTGCAGGCGCCTATGTATCACAGTACAAGTAACACGGAGTATTACGGATGGTGTGACGTCAGCATGAGAACTGCGTACGGACTGCCGTACCTCTAAGTACCTCTGCCGAAAGTAGGTTTTAAAGTGACCGTTTAACGTGAAAGACTCTACTGAAATAGTTTCGCCGTACGGTCAAACCGCATGGTGTGATTAAAGAGCCTTATTATAATTTTTCCCAATCATGTTCTCACCTCGAATGGAAGATAGTCAACGAAAAAATCTAGGAGTTCGTTTTCTTCGAATGGTTTCTCGAAACGGACAACAAAATTGGGACGAAACCTCTGAATAGTGGATCTCAGAGTTTCTTTCAGTTCAGTGGAAGGTACTTGGTTCCTCAGCCATTCAACACTTTTGGAATTCAGTAGTAAGTATTGTGCTTGGTTGGCGAATGAAAGCTGGGTGGTTTCATCTGCAAACCGAAATGGTTTATTTAAATATCATAACAACATAAATCATGTAAAATGTGAGGATATGTTTCCTAAAGTATGCGGAAAATATGATAAAGAATATAATATTGAAATATTCTAAAATTTGATGTTATCATGAGAAAATAACATTCACATCCCCGCTCGACTATACCGGTCCCTTGGGTATTTTCTTTAATTTAATTTTCTAAATCAAAGAAAATTTTAGTTAAAATTATCAAGAAAAATTTCGAATGCGTTTGTGTACATAAAAAAACTGTTTTTTCAGGGGGGTATACCTGGATATTTCCCAAATATGGATGAAAATAGAACAACCAGTTCTCTATAACCGGAACTCGAACTTATAATCTGGAATGTATTACTTTCTCTGAAAGTGATAAGTTTGGAAATCCATCAACTTAATCCGCCCCACCACGGAGCCACTGGAGGATTAATATGCCAATTGTTCATTCACTTCCAATCCAGTCGTTTGAACGCATTTTCAGTTTGTCGCCTTATAACTGTATATAATTTTAGATCTACCACGCCTCGCTATGAATCGGCGAAAAGCTTGTATGAAACTACGTGCAGATAAATATGTGGAAAGTTCCAAGTGAACTGCCCTATACACCACACACGTGAATTGATACACATACACAGTTTCAACATTTTGCAAGAATAACGGTCCCGTGAAGACGACACTGATGACTTCAAGAGCAACATCTTTCCTAACATGATCTATTGGAAGAGGTGAGGACTCCATATCGAGTAGTTTAGAACGATATTTGTTGCAAGTAACACATGTATAAATGATGGAGCGTACTGCACGACGAACTCCATCAACCCAAAATATCTTTCTCAATAGACACAAAAGTCACTGTTCCGACATGACAGGAGTTGACTTGCAGAAAAAATGTCTAAAAAACATGGTGTATTCACTTATACCTGTGAAATATTGGGACAAACTGGGGGACACCAGCCCACTTGATAAAGGGAGTTATCTAGAATTTCAGATGACGCCGTCGTTTCGTGTCATAATTCAGTAAACTGAATTGAAGACCACACAGGGTGTTTTTGTGATTTGTGTCTCTGATCCGTTTTGTGATTGTGCTTTTGCCGTCTTAAAGGTTATATCAATTCGTTGTGAAATATTTGGAGGTTGACCGATCGATGTAACATATTTTAGAACAATATATTCCATCTACTTATGTAGGTGTTATATAGAATTTTCGAGAAGTGTTCTGAAATAATACTAATTATGAACAATTGTAGTGCGTATCAATTTTGTATGGTTAATTTTCAATTGACACGGCTCCACCGAGTTGGTACTTATGTATTTCTGTCCCATGAACACAAATTCAAAGTCGGTGCTTGTTCAAAATGTATGTGGATAGTGAAAATGACTCAACAAATTTCATAAAATATAATTCAGATGCGTTTTAAACGTTTCTTATTGCTAAACAAGGCGTAAAAGGGTCTTTTCTTGATCTCTGAACCTCCAAAAGTATTTGAGAATGACGCGTTCTGACTTTGAATTCGTATTCATGGGGCAAAATACGTAGGTAACACCAAACGGCAAAACTTAACCCGACGGAGCCGTATCAACAATTAATTTGGACAATCCCGCTTTGCTTAAGAAGTTGAATTTTATATTATTTTCTCTGTTCAAGATATTCAGACGTGTCTCAGGAAAAAACTTATCTGTTTTGTATAATTTTCTGCAAATGACATGAATGAATGCATGAATGTCTACTCCACAAAAACTTTTTCTAATACTTCTTTTTCAAAATAAATTTGGATAGATTGATGAATGAAAGGAATACCAGAATTTCCCGTAAGATTATATGGAGTGTTGGATAATCCTCCTATTCAATTTACAGTATTATCAGGTAAAAAGATTCCTTTTTTGTTGTTGTCTTGTGTGGTACTTGTTATTCTATTTTGAGGGTATCTAATTCTCACTCCTTCATTCTGGAAACAGCAAATGATCAGAAAAACTTGATTTAAATTTTTGATATAGAATTAATTATTGAGTAACAAATCCAATCTCATGGTTTTTATGCTAACTAACCAAAATCAAGATATATTCATAGAATGAAAAGTCCACGCTTACTTGTGAAATTCATGTGTTTATTTAATAAGTGATAATTATCCTAATAATAGTCATTAGCCTTATAGATCTTGGGCGAGGGCCTTGTTTTTCCGAACAACTGCTTGGTTTAGATATCTCTCCTCCGATTATCTCATGCGAGATGTTACTTACTGAATAATGAAAAAGAAGCCAATTTTGATTATTGTTTTCTCTCGTCACGTTTGTTAGTAGGGCTCACCTTTTCCGGAGAAGTCATTCTAAGATAGCTGGAAGCAGCTTAGACTGTCGCTGACCAGGAATCATCGATTTCTCAACTTCATCAATAGATTTTATGATATCTACAATGAACTCTCTGATTCTGTTCAGGTCAGAAGATTGTTAGAGAGGTGATAGTCCAGCAGAGATTGGCAGTGAATGGCTTGGTAATAGTTTGTATCGGAAAGTATAATGGAACAATGTCATCGGGGACATTTTCCAATCCCCTCAATTTTCAAGTTAATTCATCGTCTAGAGGCATCAGTCCACTATCCTACCTTTTCTCCTTCCTTCGTGGAAGTTTCCATGACCCCTGGAAAACCATTTGAGAAGAAAAATTGCCAGGTAGACTTCAAGAAAAATCCGATTTTTTACAGACAGATGTAAACATTGTAGTAAATTTCAAGGATTTCATCTCATTTTCGCGTTAACTGTCCTGAGTGGGATCTTGTTCGTAGAACTATAATCTTTGTAAACGATCAATTCACAATTTTTTGCATAAATATAGTCAATAATGTTGACAGTTTGAGATTTAGCGTGACACAAACATTCCTTAACCGCGCCATCTACTAATGAAGTACTAAGCAGAATTTAACGACATTCATTTGTTGTCCCCCAAAAATTCTAAACAGAATCGAATCAGTGAATACACCAGGGTTTTTGGGCATCTTACTTGCAGGTAAAAGATGACCCGCTCTACTACAGGGTGTTTTGATGACGAAACAATCGGAAACGAGAAATGTATCTCATCTTCTCTTCCTGAAATTCAGATTTTCAATCTAATCAAGCCATCTTGGTTTTTGAAGGAATTGATAAAGTTTCAGAGGGGTACTGATGGGAGGGGGTGAAGGGAACGTTGGTGTACTATACGTAATAGCCAGTACCGCGTGTAACTGTCAATAGCTTGAGTACGCTCATCCCCCCTAGACGTACCAGAAGATTAACCTAGGTGCAGTTTCTAGCGTAGCATATATGCTCTAAGGTGCTAATAGTATAGGATCCCGATATAAAACGACCTTCACCGAGATGTTTATTTGATGAAACGTATTTTATATTTAATTTAATATGTCAATAAATATATTGCATATGGGTTGCCTAACAAATTTCAGTCCAGATATGATTAATTATTAATTTAAAAAATGTTTTTTTTTTTACATTTTACTGGTTTGATTATTAGACAAATTCTATATCAATCGAAAGTATGAAACCCATAGAATATGCAAACGTTAGGTTGCCTATTCTTTTCCGGTCACAACTCTCGGGTAGCCATGTATAAACAGGTAAATCGATACTAGCATATTGCACCCGTCTGATTATTGAATCAAAATTGAATGAAAATGAAGATTATTTCATTATGAACACGGTGGTATAGGGTTGCCTGCGAAAAATCAGTCCCGAATTCCGGTTGTCGAATTTTTAAAAGTGAAATATTCCTGCGAGTGGATAGGTGCGACTGAGAGGTCACAACCAACCATCCCATGCGATAGAAGGGGATACAGCATAGCATCCATTTAAAGAAAGAGATTGCGCATGCTATTTGTTCTTGAAAATGAAAAGGATAGCGATAGACTCGTATATGCTGTGCATCATTTTGGAGCAGTTTATTATTAAAATAGAGGAATAGTTATTTAATTTTTTTCTTAATCAATTAATTATTTATGTGTGTATATATTTTATGTGACACTAAAGTATATATACATCTTCAGTAAAAAAGAAGGTTATAGTAATACATATATAATACTAATCTTGCAAATTTTATCCTTATTATTAGAAGACAAAATAAAAAACAACAATTAAAAAGAACTTCTGTTTATTGTAAAAAAATATAAATACTATTTTTTTTTAATTTTTTTAAAATTATTCAGGTTCCGAGTCATCGGACATATAACTATGATCTCCAACTTCTGAACCTTCTCCGTCCTCCGTTTCAGTTCTTTCGACAATGTCTTCTATCTTCAGAGGTGTATGATCCCCAATGAATCCTACTGGTTTTAAATATTCATCCTAGAACCAAACGCAGTTCTCAGGCTGAAGTTTCACGCATAATGGATCCGTTGCATTAAGCCACATGGAATTTACGAAAATAGTTCGTAAAATTTTCTGAATTAATGATATCCAGCATAGTGGTATGGAGTTGGGGTCGGCCTTTTATTTTTTTGTTAAACTGCTCGCTGTCTTCTTAAGCAGAGTAATTTTTCATGAAAATGCGATATCTCGCATCATTCACGTTGATACCATACATACTAGCCGTAAATTCTTGAACGGTCTTCATTTTTTCATCAGCATCATCTGTTAATGATGCAAAAACTGTTTGAAATTTTTCATTTCTCGAAAATAGCTGAAAAGGTTTTACTTTTTCCTTATTATAAAATGCTGCCGTGTTATCGCAACCTGTAAACGCATGGAAGGCGGGAAGACTTTGGCATAATTTGATTCCTAACTTCAACGCTAAATCGGTGCAATTAATGCAATCAACAGTTTGATTATTAGTCTTTCTAGTTGCTGAACTGGCGAGCCAAAATTCTGATTCGATAAGTTTGTGCATATTTCCTAACAAAATTATCAAAACGTCAGTATCAGAGGCTTTAATTAAAATTCTTGAGCCTGGTTCCGCTTTAGAAGCATGAAAAATTATCCTTGTATCTGCCTCTTCGTGATGACATTCATAATTAGTTTCTTCAGTTTTTTTAACGGAATTTTCCTGAACGTGATAAGAGTAGCACTGATGGTCGACGGGTAAAAATATTTAGATTATTGTTACCAAATGGTCGTTTTCCCAATAATCAGCCAGAAACAGCACGAGAGCCTCTTTAAATGGACGGACTTCAAACAGCTGCTATGCTGTGTCCTCTTCTATCGCATATGATGGTTGGTTGGGACCTCTCAGTCGCACATATTCACCCGCAGCAATATTTCACGTTTCAAAATTCGACAACCGGAATTCGGGACTGATTTTTTGCAGGCAACCCTATACCACCGTGTTCATAATGAAATAATCTTTATTTTCATTTAATTTTAATTCAATAATCAGACCGGTGCAAAATGCTAGTATCGATTAGCCTGTTTATACCTGGCTACCCGAGAGTTGTGACCGGAAAAAAATAGGCAACCTAACGTTGGCATATTCTATGGGCTTCATAATTTCGATTGGTATCGAATTTGTCTAATAATCAAACCGGTGAAATGTTTAAAGAAATATTTTTTTTAGTCAATAATTAATCATATCCTGGACTGAAATTTGTTAGGCAACCCATATGCAATGTATTTATTGACATATTAAAATAAATATAAAATACATTTCATCAAATAAACATCTTGGTGAAGGTCGTTGTATATCGGGATCTTAGACTATGAGGATTTCAAATGTAACTTGTGAACTGGAATATAATTCAAGTAATGTTAGTTGAGTATATCTATACGAAGAATTCACGAGCACATCCTATGAGGCCAATGGGTGGGAGACGTTTTGGAGTCAATTATCTCATTATTCCCCTCAAAATTTAAGTTTACGATTTTTCTTCGTCCCCACCACTTTGAATGGCTTTTAATAAGAGCGACACTTTTCATAGAAGGAATTTGTGTATTTCGTGATGTGGACAAAAAAATATGGATATCCACGTATATCCTTTGGGTTAAGGAACGCACCTGCAACTTATTAAACAATGTCTCGATATGTATGTCCCTTATATGGACGATATACCCATTTCCCTATATTTCTACAGGAACACATTGAGAACACCAATCAAGTACTTCGGACACACCTAATCATAACGAATCCTGCCGAGGTCGACATGAACTACCTAACCGATTTACCTGAATGTTGTCATTGAACACAATATTAAGATGCAATTATTTCCTTCACAAATGAGATTGCCGTACTCTTATGATTATGAATTAAAATACTTGAACTGAAATACGAAATCATTTTTTTATAATTGATAGGAATGAGAACGTGACCATGACTTAAATGATGATACTAAAATAAAAAATTCATTAGGACGAATGATAATACTCCACCTTCATTTTCTGGTTCATATTGTCTTAAGAGCCTTAACCCAGGCATATCCAACGTTTCTGATAGCCAGTCTGAAATTTCGTCACCACAATCCCATCCTGTAACTCGATTCCCACACACTTTACTCTGACATAGGTAAGCTTCTTTCATATTTGATGAATGCTCAAGATCCACTTCGATATTTGGCTGTCCTATGAAAATATATGAACCATTGAGATGAAAATAACAGTAATATTCGTTTCCTATAAACAATTTTCTCAATATATGCTTCAATTTTGAAGTGAAACTCCCTTGCGCGCGATGAGAGTAACATTGAAAGGTCGAATTTGAGTGCAACGTTTTGATGTCACGTATTGGTATGTTTCAAACGAAACACTTCTGGCACAAAAAGGACGAAATATAGGTACTTGGCCAGAAAGAGAAAACGGGAGAACTATGCTATGTTTTCAAGAAAACACAAATTGCAATACTACGAGTAATTCATTTTACAGAAGGAAGGCTCGATGAAATGAATTATGTGGTAGTTGTTTTTATGGACCCTAAGAAGATTGAAGGCCTTCAATACAGTTGACCTAACGTTGCTCTTGAAGTACCCCGATTCGATGGGAATCAGAGGTATTGCCAACAATCAATTGAAATCTTGGAAGTTGAACCATCAAACTAAAGTGAATAACTAATTATATATAAATAAAGATGTTCCTCCTTTTGAAGCATTGCATTCCTTTGATATATAGCAGATGAAGGTGCTATGTTTTTGACCCAATAGGTACTCTGGGAAGGTAGTGTGATTCTGAAATTGCTAGCAATCAAATAGTTTAACTTTGAAATCGAGAAATATTTGTCGCCATATTTTAGTTCTGCCTCTGACTGAAATTTCATAATGCATTGTCACCAGAATTATGAATACTTGCCAAATTCCAAGCTAATCGGGCTACTAGAATTGGGTCAAATTCAACTTGTGAAACACCGACAGATGAAAATTAAAAAAGCTTGTGAAAAAATTGTTTTACGAAATTTTTTCAGGCAAGCCATTCGTGATATATTTGTAAACATATAACATTTAATTAAAAAATCATTTCATCCGGTAAACAGATGGGGAAGGTAGCCTCTACTTGGTATCCTGTACTATAAGTATGTCTTTATCTTTGTGCGCTTTTGTTCAATAGCTGAGTAACTTTTGTATTTTCGACTCTGAACTTTTATGTCGTCATGGAATTCCATAGTTGAATCGAACCGAGAAAAAAAAACAGTTTTGTTATACTTATTCAAATTGATTTCAGGCAGATTACATATGAATTCCGGAAAGCATTTAGAGAGATTTGAATTCTCTTCCCACTGTTCTTAGAGTCAAGGTATATACAGGAATGTTTTTGTTTTTCAATGATAATATATGATCAACTTTTTCTGACACATGATTCGTTGAATCGGATGAATGAATCGCGTAATCGATTTTTTATATTCATATCGATTGTATCTCATAAAAATTGGAAAAATGACTGATCTAAATATACTCTTCGTCCTATCGGGTAAATCACTTTATATCAGTCCAATGAATATTGATTTTGAATAGATCTTTCTAGTGGTGTTTATGAAACCAAAAACCATCAGCATGAAATTTAAATCAAAATTTATATTCACCAGGATTTCAGTGAACTTTCTGGGAGTTTCATTTTATTCAATACATCATTTCATCTTCTCTCATCTCATCTTGTTTCGCTATAAATACGACATTCTCTACTTTTGGTAATTCTTACCTTTGCAATGTAGTTCCAGAGTTTTTCTTTTCAAATCAATAACTGGCTTGATCAAACACAATTTTCTGTTTTGTTTTTGTGCCAGACATACACCCATCGAGTTTACTATCATCCATTCGCGATCATATTTCAACCCCTTTGGAGTGAGAATCCAACTTTCTGACACTTGAAATGCTCCACAAGACTTTATGGGATAAACAAAAACTTGTTCAAGAGTTCCCCGTACGTTTTTGGGTTGGTTTGAAATATGTTTCATTATTTCTGTTGCTTTATATGTGGGTTTGGTATTTTCTTGGGTGACCAGCTGTTTGTTATTATGAAATAACCCATGGAAACGTTTTTGCAGATGGTTCCAGTTCGGAGGCATTCTCCTCATTATTGGTTGGGATAAAGCAGGAATCAATCATTTTCAAGAGAGCATCACAGTTTCTTTGGTTGACATATAGCCGAAAGATATTCTCACAGTTCCTGTGGGATGACCATCGATCAATATTCTGATCTCCACAAACATGTCCCATCTGAAAAGTAATTTCCTTGAAAATATAAACAGGATGTTCAACATGTGTGGGTGTAGTTATTTTGAAGTTATTGATATCAAAACTATATTTAATCAATATCGATAATTTTGTTGTGTAGAAAATGTGATTCGAAAAGCTCTGACAACTATTTTGATATCAACGAATATGTATTTCACGAATCTAGAAATATATTTATTTTAAGAGTCCAATCTTGCAAGTGACTAGGACCAGACTAGTCCTAGTCCTAGTATATTCTATATATATATATAGAATATGCATATATATATATATATATATATATATATATATATATATATAGGTATAAGTAGCCTCCGGCCTTGTTAATTTTGAGGTTCACTGAGACTCTGATGTCACCGAGCCTCCGATATACGGACGCCCGGTAACCACCCTTTGAAAAATGTCGCATACGACATGTAAACATAGTAACAAACACTTTACCACAAAAATATGGAGGAGTCCAAATTGCCCGATTTTCGATAGCCATTTAAAATCTAGTGCAGTCCCTCGCGCGCTTATATACTTTGTTTATGTTATAGTGTTTGGAAACGTATACTTCGAAGGTCACTGCTTCCCCAATCTGGCAAACACAGGATGCACACAAATATCATTCATTTTAGATTGTCATCAAGAAACATGTATTCTTTCCGGCACGAACGAAATAAATTGTGAAGCTGCAATTGCCTCCCAAATATTTGAGAATGAGCCTGGTAAATACTTTTTCTCATTGATTCCGCAATTTATATTACTGCGATTACGTCAAGATTTATTCGGGAGTCCACTGAAATATTGCGATATTTCACCATTTCAGAAAAGGTACTTTTACAATGTTATACACAAATCACTCAAACAATTTCTCATGCAAGATTCAACAAAAGGACACCAAACTTTCGCTATCGTCTCAAGCAAAAAAAAATTATTTGTTTCTTTCATTGAATGAAAACAATCTTCATATAGAATCCTTACTTGAATATATTCCTCGTGTGAGTTGAGTATTTTGTGAACCTGAAAAAACGCTTGCGTTGTTTCTTCACATATCAGAAAATCTATATTCTCGTAATGTGTCTTGTATTTGATTTGTATTATTCAGTTTCTGTTATTATATTGTGTACCACGAATGTTACTGAATGAGGTTGCTGAGAATGGATTATTAATTAACTGAATGTAGGAATCTGGGGTATTCCAAGGTTCAAGATTACAGATGAATCATGAAAAATTTTAGGTAAACTACTCAAATGAATTCAAATTTAATCAGAACATGCTACTGTTCAAATGTACAAAAAAAGGATGGAATTTTT